>CP137686.1:8944274-9104274 GCA_037976565.1 Mesocentrotus franciscanus
TGTGTGTGTAAACAACACTTAAATAGTATTTATCTCCTAGAACAGAAAGCAGTTCGGTAATTTGACACAAGCATTTTTAAGTCCTCTATGTTTCTGAAACTGAATATTCCCCAATTTCATTATTGCATGATTTTCAACCTTGTTTTTCATATAGGCCTATTCATATTATCATCATCTTTTACCAGATTTGTTTTGGTAATATCTATCAGAGTAGAAAAACAAAAAAAGATATTCATAGATATAATACCAGTATTTAATTAGACACTCGTGTCAAATATGGTCATTTTCCTTTTCAAATTAAATATTTTTCTGCAAAGGACCCGCTATTTGGAACAAACGTCCCCACACTTAAACAGTGTGTATCATTAAATGTTTAAAGAAAACGAAAGCGATGATGACTTGCAGTAGGGTTTTCACAAAGTGTCGGGTAATTTTGACCAGACAATAAGTAGATGAGAGGGGTTTATTTCACAAACATTCCCGACATTTCGTTAATAAGGGGCATTTTTCACAGAAAGCTCGGGTAACGCGACCACCCGACCCGATGCAATGACCCGATGATTCGAAGTAAGTCGTTTAAAACATAATGTTAACATGGAATAAACATACCAAGGAGATTGGTTGGATCATCTTAAAGTTACAAATACGCATAATACAATGATAATTACAAACGTAAAAAGGGTGGTTATCTGATTCACAGCTTCTGCATCATATTTGTAGGGAATATTTAATTGCATTCTTTGATTGTGCATGTTTTTTTTAATGAAAGTGGTTTGAGAAATTCAATTCAATGATTAAACATAACATCCCTTAAAGATACTATGTCCATTTGGAAGCCAACATCAAATTCTGTAGAACTTTGCAGGAATTTTGAATATGTCATGTAAATACTGTATGTCCTATCTGTGAAATTTAAACGTTAGTAGTGTCCTAATATTCAAATTATGCAAGGAAACCCGTTTACTTGCTAGACTTCACTGTCAGACACTATTGAGTGACTGACTGGCTTTTTCATCTTTGGTAATAACATACATAAAATGAGCTGTAAAGGGTACATGAGCATTTGTCTACATCAATAACCCACTTCTTGTAATGGCCAAAATTCAACTGATTGAATCTTTGCGCAGCATAAAACGTACGACCATTCGGTACAATGGTCTGAAAAATCAGACTATTACTTACTGGCTCTATGGCTCCTAAGTCGATTCGACAACTAATAGTCGTTATTTTCCCACTTAAAGACATTTTCAAGCCCCTTTTTTAGGGAAGTTCTAAATTAGTATTGTCTTTAAAATGCCGTTGGAATTTAACCTTTTCATTTTTTGGCCTGCAAATGGGACATAGTACCTTTAAAGATAATAACATTTAAACAAATTGTAATTATCATTGTATCATTTTTCTGATATTCTCCCAATACACACCAGTTAAATATAAAATATGAATTATATATTTTACGCGTGTGTGAACGTGTGTGTGTGTGTGTGAGTGTGTGTGTGGACATTCTGAGTACATGCTATGTTAAAACAGTCGCACAATATAATGCTCAAGAACCACATACCGGGTTTAGGAATAGCTGTGACTTCCACCAAGATACTCCCATTCACTGCATCGGTATAACTTGCAATCACAATAGCCATTCGATTAGAATCAGATATCATGTCTAATGGCTCTTCGCGTCCTCGATACTAAACCTCCAAGGTTCCAGATCGAATAAATCCAGGCCAGTACCCACCGCAAAATACTGCAGACCCACATGAAGGTCCATATCGATAAATCGAACTCGAAAGACGGAGTCTTCGGGTCCTCAAAAGCCCAACTTGCCGATAGGAAAATCTCCAGGTGGATGTATAAATGATGGCAGGATGGAATAGCATTGGCTCTTCTAGAGAGAGTCGATAGTTAGCTATGAAAAGCAAACAAACAAGGGTTATTTGACGTTGTGTTGCGTGAGCTGTACAAACGTCTATTCCAACTTTAAGAGGGTTGGTGTCATTAATCTACAGGAACAAATGTATAGTATAGGATGAACCAACATAAAATATCAGGATGATTGTGTTTGAAACAAACACCTGTAATGTGAACAACAAAGAATTAAGTGGGGTTTATCATCAGTATATCCTACTGTCAAAAATAAAAGCAATTTTGTTTTGTTGTGCTCTTCATCAAATACATTATACAAATCTAACAAGATTTTCATTTGGACGCTTCCAAGAGGTGTAAGCTACAAGGTTATTAGGATTTAACACTTTTAATGCTATCTTCGTCTCTTTGCACGTTGCTCCTTTGACACACGCGCAGTTTTGCACAACAAAATATCACACATATTTATATATATATATATGTATAATGCAACAATTATATATAACCTATTGACGAAAGGATTGCTTTGTGCAACAAAACGGTTTTGAAAAAATAACCTAAATTTTCGGTATTGATTAGCTCTATTACAATACTTTTAACGCCGGTGTCGATTAATCTTGCACTGGAAATAATGTAATAATCTTGAAGGCATTTTGGTATATCTATGCCATAAAAATACAATGTCCACAGGGAGATTTCTTGTGTGGAATATAATGAGTTAAAAAGTCGTTTGAAACTATTGTGCCCGTCTCACCTGAGGTGCCACTTTGATTGAGTTATTACCAATGCTAATCAATGTTATGAAGAAAGTAAGTGCATGTGCCATTTATTCATCAACATTTAAAACACTAATTCAGGAACTGTTCATTTTGTATTTACTTTGTGTTCAAATCATTATAACATGGCGCGTAAATCAGCCGCGCCAATCACTGACGCAGTCCTACGTCTGAGAATGACGCCTCGTGTGCAACGCGCATTAGGAAATAGACGGAATAGCGAAACAGCATATATTTACGTGTGACAAATGAGATTTGGATGGTGTATCCTGGCCAAACATAGGTGAAATCGCTGACGAAGAGAATCCACATCCATCGTGTTTCTGATTCATGATAAGCTGTGATGAAGTTCTTACTTCCTGTAAGCGTCTCTCGGATTGTTACCCGTCGACCTACCTCTTTACCCTCTCCGATGTAGAGAATGTCGAACCTGAGAACCAGAGAACAAACATTAACCTTTTTTCAACACAATCATCATATGTCCAGATCAAAATGGTGAAAATGAATTGTTGGACATCAACTACATTACGATTTATGCTAATGGCGTAGTTCTTTCGTATCTACAGTCAAATATGCCTAAGTGACCACCTCTCTATTAAGACCACCTGTCTATAGTGGCCATGTACTTTATTTCCCTTGAGAAAGAAATGTGTGTGGTAGAACCTGTCTAGAAATACCACTCGTCTACAGCGGCCACTCTCTGTTTCCCTTGGATGGCATTAATAGACAGGTTTGACTGTGTTGTGTTACTGTATGATATGTCATACCTTGAAGGGGAACATGCAGCTATGACTGGAAGCCTTAAGTAACGATCACTCACGTTATCACGATATCAACTTTTGAGTACTTTCGTAGATACAAGCTATCTGATCTATGAAGTGCTGACACTTCGATTTTTTTTAGGCCGGTAAATCACGAATACTCACGTTTTGGTAAGTACGTGCCGTGACCCTTTTCGTATTTGACCCACATTTTACCACTTGAAAAAATACAAGTACTTGTTATTGAGAATATTCATGACCTATATTTCATATAATTACTCTTTTTTCATAGTTTACATGTAATCTTGGTTATCTTCAGTTCCTCTGGTGGGTGGGGGAGGAACTGTAACCGCCCCCTCCCATTTTCGGGAGTCTAGAGTCGAACTTTATTAAGGTGCCAAAAATCATGGCTAGAGAATCATGCATGATTTGTATGTGTTTGTCTTTTCCAGTGACCATTTACATTTATTTTGTTAATATCTGCTTCAAGTACCATCACTGTTCGTGTTTTAAAATGGTATTTCAACGAAATGTTAGGTCAGGTAACCCAACACTTCGTAGATCAGCATGTCCTACCAGAGTACACAAAACGTGATCACGTGATTACGTGAGTGATCGTTACATGCCGACAGGGAGAGGGGTGATCTGAAGTAGAAGTATAACATTCTCGTTTTTCTTTTCTTTTCTTTCTTTTCTTTCTTTTCATCTTTTCTTTTCTGTTCTTTTCCCTTTTTTTTCTTGTTCTCTGTAATATTTCTTTGCCTATCATATTACAATTCGAGATCCATGGCTCAATTTCACAAGAAGGAGAAAAATGCATCATCGATTTTATTGTGCAGGGACAGAGACATAAGTGAAAAAGTACTGACAAGCACGAAGTAAAAAGGGCTATCAAATTTGTATGATACTTGTAATAAAGTATCAAAAATCTCGGACAAGCAACACTGAAATATCTATATAAAGAGGTTCTGTTTCGTTTTGGGGCAAATTAAATTAAGAGCAATCGCCCCCCCCCCCTCCCACATTGCAAGATCTGTTTGTGAAAGTTTACTTCAACATAAATACTTGCCCTCTTTCAGTATCAAGTGTCAGCACACGAGCGAGAATGTAATGATCCTCGGGTGCCTCGATCACATAAGAAACCAGTGTGTTAGCAGGATATTCGTTTGGATAGTTGGGTGATTCTAATAAGAGATGTCCGTCTGTTTGGCTCTGGATATCATGTGGAAGATAATCAATCACCTCCGCTGAAAGAAAAAAACAAAACGAAGAGTAACACGCTTCACATAGCAAGGTTCCCACTTAGTCGAGTTGGAGCCTCGAGTTGTGGCGAACTGGCGCGAGCTTGAACTCGCGTAAACTCGCGTGAACCCGCTTGAAATTTACTAATTTTATGAAATTTGCACTGGTGATCTACGACGCAACATCGAGTTTCCTACGATGGGTGTACGAGTGAACCGAGCGCGATACGAGTCACGCGAGCTCGTTATGAGTTGCGATGACCTGTGTACGACTTGTACCGATCTACCGACGAGTTATCAAGATCTTCTAATGAGTGATAAGAGTTTTCTACGAGTCATATGCGATCAAGGGGCGGAAAATGCATAAATTTGGCGCTCTTCAAAATAAAGATGGATGACAGAAGGATATTTGCTCTGCTGGAGGAAGAACAGCCCTTGATCTTCTGCACAATAGTAGGCCAATAGTATGATGGTGTGCTCGTCATGCTCGCCCTGCACTCTGCTCATGCTCATACGAAACTCGCCGTAAGTCCCCGTACCCGTACTCGGTATGTCTCGCAGCACGATCGTCGTGCTCGTACTCTGTTGGAAACTCGAATAGCACTCACGTATACTTGAAAGTGGCAAGTTGCTACGAGTTATGAAGAGTGCAGCGCGAGCTTGTTACGAGTAATGCAAGTATATTACGAGTGTAAGCGAGTTTGAGGCAACTCGCCACAACTCGACATAACTCGCCCATACAACTCGGCTAAGTGGGAACAGCTTAAAGTAAATACGCGCAGGACCTTTGTTGCGTGCAGATGCCATTTATTTACACGCAAAATACCGCGGCGATGTTTTGCGGCCGTTTACAACGTCATCTTTGAACGAACCTTCATCGATGAAGCGGAATAATGTTATGATGACATGATGATCGATGAAAAAAACTAGTCAGATCAGTAAGTTTGCATCATTAATATTCTTAAAGCTTTGTATATAAGACTGACTAATTAAACAAAGTCACAATTCCAATTTGCTTATTTGCGATTGATATCAATCGCAACTCATTATAAGGCAGGGCCCTCATCTATGAATTAAAATATCAACTATTGCATTCAGATTTTTGTACGTTTTAAACATTGTTTATGTAAGAATATCATATCAAAGTTCATACAAAACAAATTGAAAGATGAAACAAAATATTACTCGTTGATTACTATGTGTTGCTTTAGTCATTGCTGATGACATTTTTTTTATGCACTCTATCATTGTAAAATTTCCGAAATTCGGCTTTGCCGCAACGATATTTTTTATTTCTTTCAATAAACTATTATCTATTTATCTATCTAATCATCTATTATTATTATATTAATAATAATAATAATTATTATTATTATTGTTATTATTATTTGTAGTAGTAGTAGTAGTAGTACTTGTTGTAGTAGTAGTATAGTAGTAACAGTAATAGTAGTAATAGTAGTAGTATTAGTAGTATATATAGTAGTTGTAGTAGTAGTAGTAGTAATAATGGTAGTAGTATAGTAGTAGTAGTAGTAGTAGTAGTAGTAGTATTAGTAGTATGTAGTAGTAGTAGTAGTAGTAGTAGAAGTAGTAGTAGTAGTAGTAGTATAGTAGTAGTATAGTAGTGGTAGTAATACTACTACTACTAGTAGTAGTAGTAGTAGTAGTAGTAGTAGTAGTAGTAGTAATAGTAGTTACTGTTGTTGTTCACTCAATCTTACGAATGATGATGTTATTTTGGAAAGGAGAGGTTGACGCTGAAAACGTTTCTTATTGCTCATTATCTTTAAATCCACCCTCAAAATATCCTAATCTTCAATCTTAATAATTTCCCCTGGTACGCCCGTCGTTACAAAACTCGATAATTTTCAGTACTCTTACTGTTTTTGCTTCCATTCATTGAAACGTTGATTATAACCTTCCATGACCTGGCATGAACAAACGTATGAATAAAGAGTGGCCTACTTGGGATACTGACTAAACATTGTTTTGTATACAAACATTTAAAGGCTCTGACTCGCAGGCCCAGGTTTACAGTCTTTACATACCAGCTCGCTGATTTCGCATTCTTATTCTTATTGTCCAGAAACCTAGCGAGTTTTCTCATTCTATAATATATCCCAAGTTGGCCACTCAATATTCAAATGTGCATCTTCTTTTTCATCTTCATATACCAAATTGAAATCCATCTACCACATACATCTGTGAATCTTGATGTACACCCCCTCTTTCTTTTTTTTCCTTTTTTATTCTCTCTCTCTCTTTCCCCTTTTACCAATATTTTTTTTCTCCATATTTTTATTATTATGTATCCATTGAGGGTAGTCATGCTATCAAGCTTTGCTTACTTCGTTAACCCTTCTGTTTGATGTTTTCGATTAGTTATAGCCAACCTTACTATGTTTTACATATATACTCTTTTGTCATGTATAAAATGTTCAATGATCTGTTTGTTATATATTTGTAAAACTGCAAAAGAAAAAGAAAATCAAATACAAATAAATAAATCAAATCAAATCAAGTTTCATAACGAAAGGGAGTGACTTTAACAACAAAGTCGGATTTAAACATGGCCGATATTTATTTCATTATCAGGAATACAGGTTACCTTTATTATATTCAGTTTCAGAGCTTACCTTTTCCAAAGGCCTCTATCGAAAATCCTGAGAAACCGAAGGCAGAATCGGATACAAACTCCATCCATGCGATCCGATGCCGGGTATTGATATCCGATGGAAGGGCATTCCCGGATACTTTGATCAATATGGTCTCTTCAAGTCCGGACAAATTCCCAAAACCGACTTTTATATAGTCGTAGGCGGGTTCCAGATCAAAATGGTCGAATCTTAAGACTACGCTTTGGCACTCGGAGACACTGATCAGGAAGGTTAGATGGAGGTTTGTGGTATAATTGTCAGGATAGTCTGGGGATATTATATTCACAGACCCGTTGAAAGGTACTCTGATGTCCTCGATACCTGAGTCGATGAAACAAATTGTAATAAACTTAAATGAAATCATCAAATTACAAAGTGATTAATGAAAACAGTAGCGACTAAAGAGGGGCTTTGCCCAAGCCCTCGCCCCTTCCCCCGCCCATCCCCCCACCAAACAAAAAAAATCGCGAGGCACATGTACGACATGAAAGCAATAACCCCAAGCCCCGAAAGCCCCATTCCCCCATAAAATATTATAATATAACCGCTCCTGAATGAACGGTATTTGTCATAGTTTCATAGTTTCACAGTTTCATGGTAGTTTTGCTTTACAAACGTGACAAAGTAAACGAGCTGAGGGACAGTTAAAATAATATGTGAGACATCCATCCTAAAATGAGCTTATACATTCTTGGTGAAACCTTAGCCCAAACGACTGCCTTTTCAATAAGTCTGTGTCGTCTTAGAAAGCCACACTACTTCCATTTGCTAGTACAAGTTACGGGTATATTTTTTGCGGACATGATTAACCAAAAGTGAAATATATCCTTTTCTATCCATGTCAACAAGAACCTTTATTTGGTGATTGTTCGTTTCTGTAATAACTTGTATATCGATGATCATCCCAAATTGTGGATTTGATCTTCATTTTGTAATTTTGTATTCATTGTCATGATTTGATTAATTTAAATCTGATGATTTTTTTTTTTTACATTTGTAAACCTCTTTTGATTGTTCTTTTGTAAGTATGTGTTTATTGATAGTAATCCAAAATGGTGGATTTTGTTTCAATACATTGATTCAAATAGATTTGTTTTGCGTCTAAACAGATTAATTATGGTTTACTGTAATGAAAGATAGAAGGCTGTTAGTATGGTGCGAGCAGAGCCCTGCATGCCGCAGACGCTTGGCATTGAAAGGAAGGCTCCAAACAATCATTCAACAAATTTCTTGCAATGTAGAAATATATTGTTTGCTACTTTTCGCTGCTAACATAGTATTTAAAAAGTTGTATTAATTCATTATTTTACTGACCATTGACGCGTATCTGAATAGCACAACCCTGCTTTTTCTTTAAAAATATAAACATGCGTGTATATAGATAAATAATTTATTTTCTGAGTATGAAAAGCTGAGAAGGGGAACAGGTAGTATACAGTATATCAGTCAATTCCTGCCAACGCCCATGAGTTTCAAAGTAGCTTTTATCAAGTCTAAATAAGGCATTAACATTATATTGGTAATTTCTAAAATGTACCAAAAGGAAATTTGGAGTTGCAGACTTCAACCAATAAGTAGATAAATTATCTTGTTATTTTACTTGAGCCACATCCTTTTTTGGCCTATAATATTCTGGATCTCAAAGCTTTGATACATCACCTCGTTGTATATCTTTATGCATTTCGCGGAAACGTGAAAAACATCAAGATCTCTTAAAGCCCATCGTCGAAAAAGATATCAAATTGAATCTTATTCAAAGTATTTTTAACATCATTTTCTCTTATTTGAGCTCTTCCAAGAAAATGAATGCAACGTGCAATATCCTTGTATCCATGGCACTGATGTGTACGTTTAATACGGGGGGGGGGGTGGGTAAATCGGCCGCAGCACCCCTTTTGGCGGCCTAAAAAAAGGGGGAAGAGACAACGATAGAAGAAGAAGAGAGGAAAAGAAAATAGAGAGAGTATATTTTTTTAATCGCTACCCTGAGTAACGGGTCAGTAACGTTTTGGATTGGATGGACACTCCACCACACCACAAGCTATGCGTAATGTGTACATATACATGTATACATCAGTGGCGGGTGCGGGTGCGACGAACCGGCAACTGCCCCCGTTATTGTCGGTCTAAAAAAGAGAATAGGGACAAAGAGAGAGCGATGGAAGAAAAAGGAAGAAAAAGGAAAGAGACAACAGGTAAAAGGGAAGAAGATAGATGGAAGGAGGAAGAGGAGAGAGAGAGAGAGAGAAAGTGAAAGAGAAAAGAAAGAAAGAAAAGGGAAAAAGGAGAAGTTAACATTTAAATGTACATATACAGATAACATTGGCAATGAGTTGGCACGACATGAGCGGACAAAAGTAGAAAAGTAGGAAAAAAAGTTCTATGAAATTTTCTTTTAGAGATAGAGAGAGATGATTTCTAACGAAGTGAAATGATCAGGGATGTGTGAAATTCAAGGAGAAAATTACAATTTCTATCGCTCATGATGGCTATCTTGAAGGTTGTAAATTGCTATAATGCGTTTTTTTTAACAGAAAAGAATGTAAGTAAATACAAATGCACAAGAATTGTCATAACAATTAGTCAAGTTCTAATTTACTGATTATTATCCAATTTTATTTGATTAATGATAATTTGACAGATAATACATCTCACATAAATTTGCTACCGAGCAACCACCCAAGCCTCCTGCCATACCCTTTCTTTGTATGCAATGTTTTAATAATTAGAGATATGATAGACAAGAAACCCGTTGACTACTAAATTCTCCCATTCTCATAGGTTTAATACAGGGGCCACCAGGTTCTAGTAGGCAATGGGTTAATGCTTATTCACTATCGAAATAACTACTGTTCAATACGTACATTTCATCTGGTTCGCTGATAACTAAATGATAGCATATTTAGATACATATTATGCATTCTCCTCCTGTTGGGGATACATAATAAAGTGTACCAATCACCTTGCCTGCAATTTATTGTGTGTTGTTTGCTGCCAAAGAACCTTTCTGTAGTAAGATACATATCCGTTTTTTGTTGTCAATGTCTTATTTGTAAAATATCTTTGTACCGTTTATCTGCATTTCTTCCATGCCTAAGGTGGGGCCGCTTAAAAAATATAACAAACCTTTCAACCTTTCAACCTGGAAATAAAATTGTTTATGCTTACATCTAGAAGATATAACAACATCGTAAATAACTTACCTGGCATCCTATAGGTAAATGGTTGAGGGGTATGGAGGCATTTAATGATAACATAAGCCCACGCGCACGGAGCCCAACAGGGTCTACTCAACAAGTCTCGTATTTATTTACTCAGAGTATAATTATGTACACTGCAATATCTCATTGTAGCAGTAATATTCGAAGCTCATATTTTGGATACAGTATAACGACATGAAGCCCCTTACATCAAGAGCAAAACATATTTTTGGTAAGTGGTACAATTTAAATGAAGTTCTCTTTCCCTACCAATATTGGCTGGTTCTTTAGTTGTTAGTAGCATCCCCGTTCGACCATATCGAACATGTCTAATAGCCAATAGGCATGACAGACTAGGGGAGGTGTAATCACTACTGATACACATGTAAGGCCCACCGCTTAGGATACGATGATGACTACTATCTAACTTGGGAAGAATTTGTAAAAACATTCGATATGGACATTCAGAGTTGTAGAAATCTTAGTGATAAAGGATCTGAATAATCGTATGATTAATAAAATTTGAATTGTCAATTTATTTCAAGTTTCCTCGGAGGAGGACACGCTAAATCGGCTCGGAGTCGTAGTGACTCTACACCAGTAGTGCGACTGTTTACGATCTGAAGCCGATCCGACTTTTATTGTGACTCGAAAGACTCAATTGTAATATAGGTGCTGTTTTTAGTATTTATTATTTAGAAACTAAATCGGGAAGATGATTTTTGTTTAGATTTAATAATTGCAATTTCTTCAAAACTAGGATCGTATATAAAGTGTGTGGTGATCTTACAGTGTTTGTATATCAAAATCAATATATGTTGTCAGTTTATTACAATATATACCGTCCTGAAGAATTGTCTTCCCAACACGAAGGGCATACCCCTCCTGTCTTAATTATAAGGCATATTGAAGGCACATCGAAGGCAATGAAAAGGGGACAATTCTCCTTATTTGATAATAAAAAACTAATAGCTGTACTACAACTTCTCTAGGAAAGCACTTTATAATTGATAATAAAATGTGTCCGATAATAAAACGCTAATAGCTGTACTGCAATTTCTTTAGGAATGCACATTATAATTGACAATAAAATGCGTCCATTTGATAATAAAACGCTAATAGCTGTACTGCAATTTCTTTAGGAATGCACATTATAATTGACAATAAAATGCGTCCATTTGATAATAAAACGCTAATAGCTGTACTGCAATTTCTTTAGGAATGCACATTATAATTGAAAATAAAATGCGTCCATTTGATAATAAAACGCTAATAGCTGTACTACAATTTCTCTAGGAGTGCACATTATAATTGAAAATAAAATGTGTTCATTTGATAATAAAACGCTAATAGCTGTACTACAAAAGTTCTCTAGGAATGCACATTATAATTGAAAAATAAAATGTGTCAATTTGATAATAAACCTTAATATCTGTACTACAATTTTTCTAGGTTACACATTTTAATTGACAATGAAATTTGAATACGTTTATTTGAAGGCAATGTTCAGCTGATGTGTCTACTGATAAGAAAAACCTTAATATCTGTATTGCAATTTCTCTAGAAATGCAAAAACTTGGTTTCATGAAGACGGTGACTGCACATTATTGACAATGAAATTTGTCTATTTGATTTTAAAAAACCTAATCTGTACTATAATTTCTCTAGGAATGCACATTATTATTGACAATGAAATGTGTCCATTTTATTAAAAAACGCTAATAGCTGTACTACAATTTCTCTAGGAGTGCACATTATAATTGAAAATAAAATGTGTTTATTTGATAATAAAACGCTAATAGCTGTACTACAAAAGTTCTCTAGGAATGCACATTATAGTTGACAATGAAATTTGTCCATTTGATAAAAAAACCTTAATATCTGTACTACAATTTTTCTAGGAATGCACATTATAGTTGACAATGAAATTTGTCCATAATTTGATTAAAAAACCTTAATATCTGTACTACAATTTCTCTAGGAATGCAAAACTTGGTATCATGGAGACGGTGGCTGCACATTACAATTGAAAATGAAATTTGAATATGTTTATTTGAAGGCATGCTTCAGCTGATGTGTCTTTTCAGAGTAGCCACGTCATTAGCAATACTGAACTCACCATTGCCCTGCATCAACCCATATATCACAACAACATGTGAGAAACAAGTAAGTGATGTAGAGTAAAACACGACCCGAATGAAAATAAAATTGTTGTTTATTTAATAAAAGTTGCCGACCAATATAAAAAGGTGAATTTCAGATCGATAGTTCTGGTAATGTGTGCTCTGCTTGACGTAACACAAATGTGAAGAAATTATAATTGTGTCAGTCATTAATAGTTTCATACTCTTGTTCTGTTTCACTAAATACACAGTTTGAGCTGATGAGGTGGCAAAGAGCTAAACAATTAGTAGTAATCATCTGTGTTATCTGCTCTGCCCCCCCCACACACACACACACACACATAGGGACCGCTAATGGGCGAAGCGCCAGATTAATATGTCGGCGTTGAGCTGTTCGACTAAAGTACTGTTCGTAATCTATTTGACAATGGCAATGACAATGACAATGAAATTTGTTCCCATGTCACCCATAACAAGGGTATTGGAGAATAAAATCATATATGTGACAATATTAAATATGACTTTAACCAAGTAAATAAACTACATAATATTGAGGTATATAATTTGTGAACTTGTGTAAACGAAAAGGAAAGCAAACAGACAAATGGGCAAACAGTCAATAATCAAATGATCGGGTAATTGAAGAGAAAAAAGGGATTGAATGAATGAATTAATACAGAATGTATAATGAATAAATTATTTTTCTAAAAAAATAAAAATGAATAAATAAATAGATAATGAGATAAATACATATATGAATAAATATCATTAAATTAAAACACGGTATTAATAAAACAGCTAGTTCTGTAATAAAAAAAACAGGCTGAATAATAGCATCAGGATAATATAAGAAATATATAGAATATAAGAAACTTTAGTAAGGTAATTGGTTTAAAATAAAGTGCTTCGAATGGGAAAAAAAGTTTAAAAACGAAGTATAATTAATTTTTGTACAGAATTTTACGAGGTTGGAGCGAGTTTCATGGGTTGTTTTACAATTAAAGAGTTGATTTGTTTCAAGGGTATTTGGTCGTTCAGTGAAGTAGTTTTGCAGAAGGAGTTTTCTTTCATTAGCAAAGAAGCGACAAACGAATAAATGATGAAATTCATCACCGATTGATTGTAAGTTTCAAAGTGAACATACCTCATGTTTCTCTCACGTTGTTCATATCTACCTGGACTACTGGTAGGCGATAATTTTCACAACGGAATTTACAAAATGCAATTCGGTCTTTAAAAAAATATAAATCGGTGAGGTAACTTTCTTGGCTAAATATTCTGTAATTATACATTGTGACTTTTTATTTATTGACGAAAAGAAATTGCATTTGAGAATCTTCTGTTAGTTAATCTAGTTTGTTGTACCCAATTTCTACTTGATGACATGCAAATTTCAAACAAATTTGACATGCCCAACTTTAACCAACTTGCCCGGTATAAATCTTGGTCATAAACTACCTTCAAAATTTCATATTTCATACCAGACATTGTTGTTTGACTACCGTTAACTAATCCACACCAACAGATTATCATTCAATATATCTCTTCGATTTTAGTCGAAATGTACTTTTTTCTATTCAAATAGAACAGATGAGGGATTAATAACAAACACAGGCATATCGATCATTCCACATGTAAATACACAGTACATAATGTCTGCTTTATTAGCAGTGATATGTGCAATCAACTGTAACTCCTTCTCACTTCAACCACCCCCCCCCCCTCCCCCCGCCCCTCTCTCTCTACCTATCATTGTTCTCTTCTCTTCGCTGTACTTTGCATCACGAGGTTCTCCCTAATTCATGTATTTTGATTGTACATCTACTCAATTGTCAGCGCCCACAAGGCATCAAGCTTTGCTTATCTTGGAGCCCTGGCTGTTTTCCGTTTAAAATAATTTCATATTTCTTTAGGTATGTTTTAATATACTGATTTTTATTTTGTATTCAGAACTGAAAATAATTAAATGAAATAAAATTTAATGAAACGAGAAATTTAATTCGTCACTGAAGACGAATAAAGTGGTCTGGAGTTTGTGTTTAAGGATCTCATATGGACAGATGAAGAGAGAGAGAGAGGTAGAAAGATATGGCAGTAGATAGATATAAAGAAGGAGGAAGGGACAGGGGGTATAGTCATGCAAAAAATACATGAGCTGGACAGAGGGATGAAAGAGGAATCAGAATGCCTGCACTTTGAAGGAGGGAGGATAGTGAGGAAACATGGTAGGGGTGAAATAAATACAAAGGGCAAGAGAGAGGAGAGAGAGAGAGATGCAATGGAGAACGATGAATTCAATATTTCCAGCATAAATACAATTGAATATTTACTATAGAGAAAGAGAAAGGTGATAGACATTCAAACAATTCTATGTCCGTGGGAGAGACGTTAACATTGCATATACCTAGGCTAAATAACTGAAAAATGTAAAGATCTTGGAAGACGACTTGCATCATAGAAAATAGGAAGATTTGATATTGTAGCAGACTTGGGAGATTAACCCTATGGCCCAAATTCACGAAGGAGTTTAAATTTAAAGGGGCACCGTCCCGGCAGCTCAATTTTTTTTTACACGCTAGCCTGGCCATTTCTGTGGTAAATACCATGGAAGCGACTGATATTAGCCTACATGCGAGGTGCATTATACACATGTACATCATGCATGGCAATCATCACATGAAGAGCTAGCTGGCCCTTGTAAATGAGACGGTCATCGCAGCCATCGGGCGATGGAATTCAAGAACTTAATTAAATTTAATTTAATTTAGGAACTTTACATTAATCTTGATCTAAGGAGACACGAACGAACGAACGATCAGCTATTAGTATCGAGCAACAAGTCCACCCCATATAGAGCTTTATAGCTCTTTGGTCCACCCGCACACTAACTGCGTGCATGCCTATGTGTAGGCTTTCCCACCAGCGCACTTTTACGAGTATTACGGCGAAAATGGCCAGGCTAGCGTGTAAAAAAAATATCCGCGTCCCGGCAGTGTAGTTATCGCTGCTCTAGTCATCGCCATCTTGGTTCCGAAGATCGACTTCTAATTTGCATACAGCTGTCAATCAAAGTGCTTGTGTATAAATCATTCGCGACCAGGAATAAACCATTCACTGGCGGGGAAATGCATTTTATGAGGGACAATTGTTTTGCTAAATGTATGTGATTTACATCAAATAAATGGAAATTAAATCTTTATGAACCATTCTTTACTGATCTTTGGCTGTCTCAAAGTGTTATAATGCGTATATTTATTCAGATATATCCTTTTTTCATGCATTGATTGTAATATATGGAGGAAAATGCCCTTCGTATTAGTGGAATATGCCACATCCCTAGACTTTGGGTTTTGGGCTCGTCGATTAGGCATAAGGGGTGTTCAGAAATTATACCCACAAAATAAGGGATGGAGTCAGGTCATGTATTGAAAAATGTGATTATATTTCCTTGTATTGATAAAATATTACATTGCTTTTTTGACCTAAACTGCAGTACTCAAATTTTCTGCTAGTCTTTTGTCTATCTTCCAGTTCAAAATTTCCCCTTGTCTAAAAATGGAATGTCCCACAATGATACGATCCTATCGGTCACGCTGGGCCAGCTGGGCTTGGGAAAGTCGAACAGGATGACGCATCGTTGATGAATGCGCTAAGAATTAGGCTTGCCAACCAGGCACCGTTTGTAATTAGCTGAGAAAATGTTCTTTGATAATGAGAAATAACGAGTTTTGGTAGAATTTCAAAATATCATAATTATTTCATAAATAATTGTTGAATATGTGAATCACGATGAGCCTTTATTTCAAGATGTAAAAGCAGCCACAAATACATTGAACACCATAATGGGCTGGTAATTTAGACTAGTACAATCCATGTTGCCTTAGTTGCCTAATAAGGAATGTAGGTCAGTTCATTGACCGAGTTTTCCTTTATATATTGTTGAATATAAATACATAAAACAAATCTAATCTTCTTCTGAAGAATGTCTTTCTTTGGTTCGATTACTGCAGCTTTTTCCCTTATTTCCATTGTATTTCCTTAGTGAATGTATAATTTAAAGAAATTATATGAATGTGATATTTGTTCTTTGATGAAATTTTTGCTAAATTATTTCATATAGATTTGCATAGGCATAGCAATTAGTTTGTTGTTGTTGTTATTTTTTCATCATCGGGCCAAAAAGGCAGATATTACGAAAGAAAGAAGGAAAATGAAAACACCTACGAAGTCTCAGACACGGACGGACGGAGCAAAGAAGTTCAACGTGTTTGTATATTTATGAATGACATGTACACATCAGCGACGTACACAAGACTCACACGGGTCACACAGCACACACAAGTCAATAGCGCTTGCAACAAAACGGCTCACGTCGAACAAAACTTACCATAATTTAGCGGAAACAAATATAACACGCAATACATGTCCCCTAAGATGAAACAAAATCACAAAGTTTTCGAAATAAAGTTAAACAAAATAGAGACAGCGAACAGTAATACCAACAAAAAAAAGAAATAAAAGATAAAGATGGACGATTCGTTGTCGCACAAATACGTGTGTATCGAATGGAGGTATCTCGAACACGCCTTATTTGTTGCTGGGCAGAATTGGCGGGCAACAATAGCCTATGAATATTCATGTCGGCTCGTGCGGTTTTTGACTGAAACAACCAATAATGGGTCTTCTAAAATACATAACTTAGGCTGCGATTTTTTCTAAGACGAAGTAAAGAGTGCTCTGATTGGCTAATATTTGTCTGCAGAGTCTGACGAACTCTGAGGTCACCAGCCGTTCTAGTCTTTTTGTAATCACGGCAAAACCACACAATACGGCCTGCCTTCGCCAAGCCAGCTGATCGCTGCCGATCGTGACGTCACAAAAGTGGGCGGAAACAGCAGCCGAATCTTAGAGCCGAACTGCGATTGGTATTACTTCGGCACATGTATGCGATAATCGGCATTGTTCGGGCATTCGGAATATGCCATCTGCGTAAGAGCCGTATTCTGTTGGTGTCAATAGGCAGCTAGCACCGTCCGCCAGCGCGTACGTATTTTAAATGCCCTCTGGAATGCGGGGAACATGCGTCTTTAACCCATGGTTAAATCCTCATTTACATAACCCATGGTCTAAAATTAGCGTAATTCATCGCGTACACAATCAGAGGTCCCATATTAGACATGCGCAAGGCAAGGTACTCTTATCTTGCGCTAATTTTTGACCATGGGTTATATGCATGTAGATGAAGATTTAAACCATGGGTTAAATTTACGGAACCTATTGACATTCCTCTCCCATAGATATGACAAGCAAAATTAGGCATTTTATTACATTGTTTGTGATTGTATATGAAATGTTATAATAGTCGAAGAAGGTGATAAAATCAAATATAAATCGAAAGCCCCAAAAAAAAAAAAAAAAATTGACCCACTGGGAATCGAACCTGGGTCGCCGAAATAAGAGGCAAGTGCTTGACCAATATACCAAAATACTCCACAGAGACATTAAACCTAAACGGAAAATGAATCACACCTTGTAGTTAAAATATTGGCATGATCCCAAAATCTGATCAAAAAATTATTGTCACTTTTTGTGTAGTTTTCTCAGCTACAATATATCCGAAGCTGGCAGAAAATCGAGCGAAAATAATCGAGATATTGCTCAAACAAGACTGGAATATGATTCAAATGATTTTATTTCTCATGCAAAACATAACACAATGAATACGTATATTACAAAAAATATACAATGAGACGACAAATATAATAGAAATAGCACGAGAAAGGAGGAACTAACTAGACGCAGAGCTTGTTGAAGTGTTAGTCATTCATATAGAATGAAGATTTAAGAAAAAGTCACCTCCCATAGAGAATACACGCAAAATTGGGAAAATTTACATGCCTCCTTTTTAATCGAAAGAATGGGCCATGATTCCATTGCTAAAAGTAAAATTGATATCACCTTCCTTCTCAGCTACAATATATCATAAATTGGGAGGAAAACGATCTATATATACAGAGATACACTCTATTTTCCATAAATGTGCTGACTTCATAATATGCAAATTCGTATTTTGAGTTCCAAGGCCATTATGTCACGATGTACTTAATGGCCATATAAGACATGAAATCATGTTTCCGACTCATACTCTATCGAAATATGAAAACAAAATTGGTGGTTCCCGAGCTTCCCAAAGAGCTATAATGGATATTTTATAGACATATTTTTGTCCATAATATATGCTATGTATATTACAAACTTACAAGAGCTCGCGCGCACGGACATTTATCTTGAACAATGCATGTAAACGCAACAAATTTCTTTTTGAACCAATAAATTTAAATTGAATTGAATTGAATTGAATTGAAAAGGTTTTCCAAGTACAGCAGTAAATATAGCGGAAAAGAAACAAAATACATAATAAGATTGATGCATGTATCAATATATTACAACATATTATAGTGTTCTAATGAATTAGGAGAGGGAGGATAATGCTTTAATAGGACAAATACGATCCATCGCTCCATATAATAGACATTTATTCTATGGAGGGAATTTTAGGGAAATTATTGGCTATTCATTCCATTTTGGGGAGGCAAGGCTGGTTCATTAAGCATGCGAAGATCTGTGAAGAAAGAATTACAGAGAGAGAGAGAGGGAGAGAGAGAGAGAGAGAGAGAGGGGGAGAGAGAGAGAGAGGTTTGACAAGAAAGAAGAAAAGAGAATGAGAGAGAGCAAGGAATTCGATAGAAAGAGAGAGAGCGTGTGTGTGAGAGAGAGAGAGAGAGAGGAAGAGAGAGAGGGGGATTGCATTGAAAGAGAGAGAATATGTGCATGTGTGTGTGAGAAAAAGAGAGAGAGGGGCTTAGATAGAAAGAGAGAGTGTGTGTGTGTGTGTGTGAGTGAGAGAGAGGGGGATAAGATAGAAAGAGAGAGAGAGGGGGAGAGAGAGAGTGTGTGTGTGTGATTGTGAGAGAGAGAGAGAGAGAGGAAGAGAGAGAGGGGGATTAGATAGAAAGAGAGAGAATGTGTGCGTGTGTGTGAGAGAAAGAGAGAGAGGGAGAGAGAGGGGCTAGATATAAAGAGAGAGAGAGTGTGTGTGTGTGTGTGTGTGTGAGAGAGAGAGAGAGAGGGGGATAATATAGAAAGAGGGAGAGAATGTGTGTGTGTGTGTGAGAGAGAGAGAGAGATGGGTTAGACAGAAAGAGACAAAAGAAAGAGAGAGTTTTATAGAATGATGCGTTTCATACAATTACTTCTATTCACTGCTGCTCCTTCATTAATTCTGTCTCATTCTGATCTTTTTGAGATTGATTTCTGAAAATTACTCGCTGCAATTTAAATTTCTCTCTTTTGATAGTGGTTTCTGCGATCGATGGCAGGTCGGATTTCTCCACATTGGCATTTTATTAATTTCCCTCATATTTGTATTGCTGGGGTGGAGCTTTTTTCCACTACAATTAGATAACTTAGATGAAGTGGGTCGGTTTGATTAGACTTATATGTGGAGGGAATGGTGATGTATGTAGATAAGTTAACGATGATGGTCATGGTGTCGATGGCTAAAATATTGATGATGGTTAAGAATAGAATAGAATTGACAGTACATTAATAAAAGATCTATTTGATAGTATTCAATACAAGATTATGGTATGTCTCCCTCCAAATATTACCATCTAATCGATTGGTTTTATCATCGACATTTTTTTAATGAAACAGTTAAGCTCTAAACTTCTGAATACCTTTTAAAATCTCAGGTCCAGACAATACGTAAGCATGGTAAGAAGGCATGCCAAAAATAGGAAACAAGATGTAATCAGACTCTGATGGGAAAAGCTTGTTCACTTGAAACTCTCCGATATTTTGAATGAAACATTTTAAAAATAATATTATGCTACGACGAAATAGATCTTAATCGATAAAATGTAATTTCGTTGAGACGAATTGACGGAAGTCGATGGATGGATATTGAATGGTTTGCTCATTGACCAACTTGAATGGCAAATGGCTTCATTCACTCTGATATTTGCACACTCCAGAATTATTTATACAAAACGGAACTTAACAAACCGAACCATTGTCGATGAATTTTAATCTCATTCCTTCTAGAGCGACATTTCTACAAATACGTCGGTGTTCAATATCTCCTACAATACGGATGTGCCCCCCCCCCTTTAACCCCCTCCATGAGGGCTGAGAGATTGTAACCAACATCTAATTCGCGGAAAGGCACAATACTTACCACAACAATTATTTCTTTCTTCATGCGTTTTGCGACTCGTGTGAATTTTGAAGCAGAAAACGCTCGAATTTTGTTGGCAGAAATCTTGGAGAATTTCAATCGGAAAGTCATGAAGGATATCTGGTGGGCTATGTAATTGCAATGTTCGCTGGTGAAAACATAACAAATCTTGATTTTTCTTTAACATAATCTGTTGTAAGATAAAATGTTTTTGGGTGATCTGATCTGCGTCATTGATGTAATGTACAACAAGGAACAAAATAAATGGGGATAGGAGTGAAAGATAGAAGACATATGAGAAAGAGATGTCTTTCCGTTTCATTTCAAAATGCAAACATTTCCCACTCTAAGGGGGCAATGGGTAGGCCTATATCCATTTCCGGCCTTGTCAATCTGCCCCCTTACAATTTTGATCATTTAGCACAGCGTTTTTCAACCGAGGTGCCGCGGGGAATTTTAGTTATATCGAAAAAATATTTTGGAATAATGTCAACTTCATAAAAACAAAGTAACAAAGTGAGTTTTACCTCTCTCGCTTCGCTCGCTTGCGGAATTTAGAAACGGCGTAGTTTCAGGCAGCGAGGTCAATGAATAACCCCATATGATAATATGGCGATATCGTCATGTTTCGGGCAGCATGGCGTCCGAATATAACCCTATTTATTGTATATTTATTACAAAATGAAATTCATACCACAACAAAGTGTATTTTCCTCTCGTTCGCTTCACTTCTCGCAAAACTCGCGATATTCGGGATCCGGATAGTATATTTTCGGAAAAGAGGCCCTATACCGGTCCTCACACGAAAATGTGCCCGTACGTTTTGTGTACGAGGGATGGAAAACAAATCCTCTTTGATGAATTTTGGATTGGGATGGGGCGAAACATTTTAGCTCCTAAAAGGGTGCCGTGACTAATAAAAGGGTGAAAAACGCTGATTTAGTAGACTAAAGACGGCTGCCCCTCCTGACTGAGCCCATGCTACGCAACTAATAAGACTTGATTGTTTTTTTTCCCTTCACATATAGTGAGTTTTAAGCATTTAACTTACAGTTGGAGTGAAAAAATAAAAACAGAATATCAAAAGCTGACCTACAAATACGCCTCCATGTCATTATTTTACTACACCCGGGTGGAGAGTGACAATTGTTGTTAAATGTCCTGCCTAAGGAAATTGGTGTGGCAACGGAGCTCGAACCATTACATTCGCATTTCCTTTAAACGATTTGAACTTCTACAAAATCAAATTAATACCTTACCATGTACATTATGCATATTTTCCCTTGGACCATATACAGCATTTTGTTTTGGCAGTTGGAAAAATTTATTAATTAGTCAATTAATATCAGCTTGTACGGTTACAAAACTTACAAAATGCCGCTGCTCGTAGAGTGACCCTCTGCAACCAACACAGTCACACGCTAGTTCTCGAACCACTGCTTTGGTTGCCTATGACTTAACGCATTGTTTTCAATATTATCTTGCTTTTATTTAATTGTGTGCTCTGATACACAGAACAGGTCTGCTTTGATAAATCATTAGATACCGTCTAGACCTTTACGTTCTCAAAACTTCGGAGTACGTGTTGTTCCTAAGCTCAATACCAAGTGGGGTAGAAAACCTTTGCTCATGCAGGGCCTTCGCTGTGGAATGCTTTTCCTCGAGACATTCGTAATAACAGATCAGTTGAAATGTTTAAAAATTAACCTTAAAACGTATCTGTTTGATTCGGCATATGATTAATAATTGTTCTCATTCATTGTTGTATATTCTATGAATCCTGTTGTTCTTTTTTTATATAATGCCGATGTTTTTTATGTTTTGATTTCAAGTGGATTTGGAGCAAATCTCATCCTTCTTCTTCTTCTTATGATTATATTATTATTATTTTAATTATTATTACTACTACTATTTCTAATAATAATAGTAATAATAATAATGAGAATAATGATAATATAATATGTCCATTTTTATAGCGCAGCTGCTCTATGAATATACTATACTGCGCTTAATATACATTAAGTATCACATTATTACCCTGGCTGAAGATGAGCTGCCATTATAAGGCGCTAAAGCATTCAACGAATGTTTTCCTTCCGGGTACTCATGGATGGAGAGGGGCAATTGTAGATTATTGTCTTGCCAAAGGATATAAGTGCCGCGGCGGAACTTGAACCGTGAACCATGTGATCTACAGTCCGGTGATAGATCCACTAGACCACGGCACCTCTGCATTGCTATTATTATTATTATTATTATTATTATTATCATTATTATCATTATTATTATTATTATTATCATTATTATGATTTTTATGATTATTATTATTATTATTATTATTATTATTATTATTATTATTATCATCTTCATTACTATTGTCATTACTATTACCATTATTCAATAGAATAACAAACAAGACCATGTATTAACACTAACGTAAATAGAAATTTAATTTTGTATAAATAAAAAATACAACATAAACGTTGTTTGTTTTTATATTGGTGGTTATTTGTATATTTAGCTAACTTTGTGAACAGTGTGGAAATAATTATATAATGAAAAATTGGTGTTATGAATACATCGGTAATAATGTGTATGATTTAAAAACATTATTATTATTATTTTCATGCCTAAGGTAACTAAAACACGACGACTGAAGGCATGCTACTAGAGTAATTCCCCAAAAAAAAGAAGATTTGTTATATCCAATAATTTATTTTTTCAATGCAATTAAAGATTTCACAAGTTCAATGTTCATTAATTATTGAAATCCTGAACTAGAAAGATGAAAAACAAAAATGAACATAAATCAACCTCGAGAATTACAAGAAATAAACAAGTCTACACACCATTACCATCACGCCTCAGGCATTTCTTAATCTAAAACTATAGAACGGTTAACTGGCCATTCCAGGTTTATTTTTAGAATTGTACAAACATGCATACACAGGCAATAACACTGATTTGAATGTTTTCACAAACAGAGGAATGATACTCACTTGTATCGCAGAAAGCAACATAAGAGGTGAATGCAGATATGAGGAAATAGACGAGTATTGGATGACGGGGTAACATCTTGATAACCAGTGGACGTAAACACTCGATGAGTTGATTCTCAAAAAACCTTCTGTGTTTCATGCATTCTGAAATGCTTAGAATTAATAACTAAATGAATATCTTTGTAACTTCATGACCAACGTTATGTATGGTGCACCATCGCAGGAGATGATTTTTGAATAGAACAAAATACTTAAATACCATCCCTCTTACTTTGAAAAGGTTTGCGCATGCACTGTATACGTCAGAGTTCGTGTCGATTTTACCAAACAGGCTCATGCGTTGCTATGTTGTAAATGAAAACGCGATCGACTATTCAATTTTTTTTTTACCGATATGGCTTCCAATCACCCGATACCAAAACAGTCATAGTAAGATACTGAAACATATTATCTGAAGTAGCACAGTAATACTAACCAGAGTATATAATTGGTAATCTATAGGTTACAAAGTTGCAACTTTAATGTACTGTCACTATTTGTCACCTGGGTTATAGTGATGGCATAGTATCGAACTGTAGGATTGAGTAATGTTTGCGCCCTGCTAGAACAATGGTCTGTTGGGTTGTCTCCATCCAGACTTCACCTTTTTCAATCGCATAAGCAATGGAAATATAAATTAGTAAACGCGTGCATGCGCATCTATGTAGGCATATCTATTGTTTTGAAATGTTAATTTATTAATTTATTAATTCATTTATTATTTTTGGCACTGACGTACCGATTTATTATTTTTTTATTGTGGGGTGGGGGTAGGGGGGGGGGTCGGTGGAATGCTTCATGCATGCATGAAAAATGAATGAAGACTGATCATAGCTTTGAAAGAGCCTTGAGATAAAGAGAACCAATTAAAAGAAAAGGAGCTTTAAAGAGATACTGGACGTATTTGAACACCCTCGATTATAACATAAACATGTCTTTTGAGTAGACTATGCTACTACCTCAGTAACTACTAATCTGTCATCTAGATTACAAAGTTGCAACAGTAATGCACTGTGTCTCTTTATCACCTGGGTTAGTGTGAGGGCACAGTATCGAACTGTAGGAATGAGTAATGTTTGCGCCCTGGTAGAACAGTAGCTTTGTCTCTATAAATCCAGACTGCACTTTTTCAAATCGCATTAGCAAGAATAATATGAATTGTTCCACTTTGTCTCACGTTTAAAAAAAAATAATGTAGCTTGTGGGTGTGTGTGTGTGTGTGTGTGTGTGTGTGTGTGTTTGGGCCCATGCATGCATAATATCGAAGATGACTTAACGAGCACTTATAAGGAAGACATAATAGCGTTGGAAAATGTATGCAGACGATTTTGAATACAAGCGTGAAACTGTTGATGATTTTTATATATATATATATTTTTTTAATAGTTTTTTTAATAGTTTTTTGTGCACAGGCATAACGATTTTTTTGGGGAAATGCTTCACACATGCATGAAAAATGAATAAAGAATGATCATAGCTTTGGAACAGCTAAAAGATAAAGAGTATCGATATGTCACCAACACATATTTGTTTTATAGCTAAAGGTTCCATTTGGTCAAAGGCCTACTGTATAAAAGAAAGATGAGCTATATAGAAATATTGCACGTATTTTTACACCCATCCCTTCCACCGCCCCTAATTCGCTTTTATCCGTTATCCAATTCTTTCCCCTCGTTCCTTCACGCCCTTTTCTTCGATCTTTCCCTCCACCCCGCGCGCGCTCTCTCCCTTTCTCTCTCCCTTCACTAACCTGCGTTAGCTCCTCATTCCCCCCCCCCTCATTTCCTACGCTCCACGCCCTTTCCTTACCCCTCCTATCCAAAGAATTCCCCCTTTCGCCTTCTCCCATCATCCCACCTCTTCTCATTAATGTTGGTCCCTTCCATGTTCCTTTTCCTTTTCTTTCCCCTTGCCACTCTCCTCTATGTCTCCTCAACTCTCTCTCTCTCCCCTTTCTCCCTGCTTCCCGCTTTAACCTCACTCTCTCAGCTCCACCGCCCCTCTCTGTTTCCTCTACCCCCTTTATTCTCCCCCTCCCCCTTCCTCTTTCTTCCCTGCTTTCGCGGAGTCTCCTAATTTTATTTTTCACCTCCCCTTTCTTGGCCTTCCTCCTCTTTCTGTATTCACCCTAACATCCTATATCATTATTATTGAGTGTCTCTCTGTTACTCGTTCTCTATAATACTTATATTATCGGTTTCACTTTTACTCATCTCCTAATCGCATTCTTTCCGCCTATTTTCTACCTGCTTGTTTCTAATTACACTAATTACACGAACCGAACGGAAAGTCGCTGAACAATAACAAATATATTTCTCTCTCTGAAATAAATTCCTCTCCACTTTTTTTATATTTCACTTTAAAAATAAATTTAATTTCACTCTTTGAAAATATTCATTGCACTCTTCACAAATATTCATTTCACTCTTTAAAAATATTCATTTTACTCTCAATAAAAATATTAATTTCACTTACAAAAAGATGTTCCTCTTTTGAAATACAAAATAAATCTCTCTTAAGAACCGCTTTTACTTCAACGAAAAAACATATTTTCCTCTTTAAAAAAATATATATGTATGGCACTCCATACTCATTTCCCCAAATAGACTGTATAGTGTTATAACGGTTTTTGACATTTCGATTTCCAATCATAAATATCTTGATAATCCGACAGGCGATCGGCTAATAAAAGTCATGGGATTCCTGACTGACCTAAAGGTTCAATAATTTAAACTTATTTAAAGTGAGTATTTTTATGAAACTTATCAGTGTCTTTATATCTAGAAAAGAGATATCTAAAGATAGAAAGATTTTGGACCTTCCGTTTTGAATTCGGAAAAAAATGAATACACAGGAATGCGATTGATAACAATTTTTTATCTATATATAGGTATCTACAAAGTACAAAACTTAGTATATCACGGTCGTAATAAAAAAAAAAAAAATGTGTGCCATTTTAAGTGCCTCTTGATCTGAAATAATAACATTTATGAATAAAAGGTACCAGCACTCAGCACTATTTATAATGACTTACTGAACAATGAATATGCAATCCTAAATTTATCAAATGCAATTTAGTACCCCGGGGGTATATGTTACAGCTTGTACATCATGCGCGTACACAAACACGGAGGAAAATGGCATTGCCGTTGTGGAGGCGTAACGTGCGTAGGCCTATCTCATTTAGGGTAGGCCTACCAAAAACCAACCACATTTTTGAAGGAAAAAAAAGATGTGTGATTTAAACATCTTTTTTTTTCCTTCAAAAATGTGATTGGTTTGGCCAGGGGTGTGCCGCTCAAGCCTCGAATCCCCTACCCATTTTTCACAATTTTACCGAAAATTTGGGGGATTTTTTTCGTAGTAAAGCCAATTTTTCACAATTTTCGAGTGTTTGCTATGCGAACACCCGAAAATTTTGGAAATTTTGAAAACACGGACCCATGGTTAGGGTTATTTTTGTTAAAAATGGGACCCATGTGAAAAAGTGACCCATTAGAGCGGCACACCCGCGTGCGTCTTTTTTCCCCGTAACCTAGCCATCATTTCGATGCTTTTGATTGGCTCAATAGGAACCTATACGTCATGCGCTAGTCATCAATATTCATGATACGCACGCACACAGAATCTGATGCGATAATTTATCAAATATGAGATTTCATACAAAAATTACAAGTGCAAAGCTAAGTTTACTTAGAATAAATGACATTGCGACAAAATCGGGAGGCTTACCGTAAACGAATGACTACCCAGGTGGTAACTTGTCCATAATCATTGCGACATCAAACCGAGATAGCGAAGTAGTCAACAACAACGATATATGAGACTAGACTCTTCAATGGACACTAAGTTTAGTTATTTCCCCAGGACACTTAAGGACTGGGACGAGCTACCTCAGATCATCGTCGAACTGCCTTCTTTGGAGCAGTTCAAGGTGGCTCTTGAATCAATTTAGTTCCCTTTTCAGGAACTGTACCGCATAGAGCTGTATATAACAACTCTGTGCTTTACCCTCATCTAGATGCTGAACAGGCGTTGATGAGTATTACCATAGAAGTAGAAGTAGAAGACATACTGGGCCCCGTCTTACAAAGAGTTACGATTGATCCAAATCAATCGTAAGTCCTCCATGTATGTACATAGTTGCGATTGATACCGGGGATTGATATCAATCGCAAATAAGTTGCGATTGATATCAACTCTTTGTGATACGGGGCCCAGGTTTAGTCCAGAATCTGGCCGATTTAATTTTGATCTCTACCACACCGTACCAACGCAAATATTCATATATTCAAATATTAATATGCATTCTATGCGTTTTCGACCTGAACGATAAGAATTGGGAAACATATTGTTCTATTGGATTTAATTGTACCATTGATGTGGGCTTACGATGGTTTCAGTTTAAAGTTTTGCAACGCATATTATATACGAACGATCTACTGTTTAAAATGAATTAAGACCCAAGAAAAGAATGTACATTTTGTAATGAACAGATTGAAACAGTTATACATCTGCTATGTGATTGTACGCATGTTAAGAATATTTTGGATAGGTTGGAGCACTGGATTTACCCTGGAACCGGAAATAAATTAACATTCATCATTACAAGATAAAAGTTGGTTTAAGAGGTTCAAATAATTATGCATTAAATTGTATACTGATTGTGGTGCGACAGATGGTGTATACTTGCAAAATAAAGAAACAATTGCCCGATTTTGATAATATTAGAGTTTCGATTATAAATTATTTCAAAAACGAAAAGTATATTGCAGATTCGAATTGTAGAAATAA
Organism: Mesocentrotus franciscanus; assembly: GCA_037976565.1. Classification (NCBI taxonomy): domain Eukaryota; kingdom Metazoa; phylum Echinodermata; class Echinoidea; order Camarodonta; family Strongylocentrotidae; genus Mesocentrotus; species Mesocentrotus franciscanus. Next base: position 8,972,964 of record CP137686.1, read on the forward strand.
TAAATTCACAAGAAAATGGTTTCAGTTCAAGAATTTGTTTACATAAAATGATATTTTTCTGTATTTTTTCTTTCCATGAATATCTGAAATGAATTATTGAAGATTTTTTAGTTTTCTGTTAACTCAACAGTTCAACAATACTTGTATCTTGAGAAGCCAATTTTATTTATGTTATAAATGTAAATTACCTTGAATATATATTTGTTAATTTGTTTCAAATGAGAATCAATAAAATCCCTGTGGAGGGAAAAATATGGAAAAAAAAATTAATATGCATTCTAGGATGGCTAGCTAGGTTACGGAAAAAAAGACGCCACCCGTATAATAACTACCAGTTTTCGCCAGTCAGAGAACTGGAAAAGTCGACGCCCCTTGTTAGCCTTGATCAAAATTCTAATTTAGAGCGCATATTTTGTGCTTTATTTCTAGAATCTAAGGCACAATTTTAAGAAGTGGGGCCACACTAGGACTAGGTCTCAATTTCCTCGAATATACTTAATCTACCAAATTTGAACATTAAATTTGAACCTGAAGTTTTCATCTATTTAAGATAAGCATGTAAAGTATTAATCAAATGCGAACATTTAGGATTGGGTTGAATTTCAGTTTGCCAATGATAAACAGTATTAGAAGGAAGATAAGAGGCACATTATAATATACAGCAGAATTTTAGCAGACACCATTGCATCGGCATCGAACAAGTGTGGCATGTGATGTTCCTTCAACAGCGCCATCTACAACAAATTCCGGGTTAGCTTCCGGGGCACCTGAGGAAAAGTGAGCAAAGATTGGTTCGTGATCGTCATCAAAATCTTAGAATTTCAACAAATTGTCTTGACTTACGCTTGTCCTAGGAGGTCAAACGAATTGATATGAGTATGCAGAGTATGATAAATAGCGTGAAAGGCATGGGCCTTGGGGTGGCTGAATTTTTGACACCTATTTTAAAGGTAGGTTGTGATTTTTATATTTTTGTTTTCGTTTCTTCAGCTCAGTGGCTCTGCATGCATTAACTTTGTGTCATTGAATGATCATATAATGATATAGGTCTAGGGCCGCCTAGCCCGACAATTTCTGACTCTGTCTCTTTCGTTCGTTAGCCTCTTATCAATTATCATGCTTATTTGCGTAGGGTCGGCTCCTCTCTTAGCTGACCCTATCTAAATAAGAGGCTAACGAACGAAAGAGACATACATTTTCAGTCTATGAATTATCATGATGAATTGTTTCTTTATTTATGAAAATTGGAATAGACTATTGTGAATTTTCCCACAATGCAAATCAAATGTACTCAAAATCAATAAATTTCACCAGCTTCCCCTTTGGTCCACTCCAGCAAAGCATTGATAGAGAGTCAATTGATGCTAATGCGTATTGACCTCAAGCGCTGCACTACGTAGCATTTGCACACATGAATAGTCAATACACTAATATAGACTAATACACAAATGCACACAATCATGCTGATGTGGCTGATCGCCAAGTTTGACAGTAGACTTACAATTTGTATTTTTAAATTATTCTTTCTAACATCGGTAAGTAAAAAAAATTGTATTTTACTGCTATTTAGGTATCATCAATTATCACTAAAGAACCGATTTTTAGTGAAATCAGTTGAGTTTTGTAGACCAGGGCTCAAATTAATTTTTTGTCCACGGGGGCTCTCCCCCCCCCCCAAAAAAAGTACTGACGGGGGCTCTTTTTTTAATACAAATTTCCATCGAATTGGTACCCATGATACTCTTTGCTATTTCATCATCAGGGGGGCTTTTTGCTAAGGGGAGGTTGACCCAATGACGCTGCGGAGCATCGTCCACGATTTATATGCGGCGAGGCAATTTTTGTTTTTGGTTGCTTTTTTGAACCCCCGTAAGTGATGTTTTCCTACTAACACAATGGAGATCATAAAAAGCAGTGCATGATAATGTCTTTTGAAATCAAGTAACAGTTTTAAAGGGGGGTTGACCCAATGACGATGCGGATACTGTGTGGGTCTGGACACATGATGGCGTTTTCCATGCACATCACATTTTCACTTGGCAGCCCAGGGGGTTAAACCCGACCCCCTCCCCCGTAGATCCGCCACTCACAGTATTATCATTTATCATTAAGTCGGCATTTCCCTCTTACAACTTTACAAGTTACATAGGGGTTATACTGTCGACCTTCATCCCGAGGTGACATTCTCTCAATTTCTTCCCGTTCTGCACATTCCCCCTTATCATTCAAAGCAACCTTATTACATTTTTTCTTTAGTCTTTACTATATCCTTCCACAACATCTTTGGTCTTTCTCTCCTTCTCAATAATGATTTACTGGTCGAGGTTCATTATTTGCTGGTCTTTTGGAATCACCAGATTTCAGAGGATTCACGCTTTTCACAACGAAAAACTTCTCCATGTTTCGGTCCTTGCACGATGGCCTCTAGCTCCAGCAGATATGGGGCGGCAGTGTGCACACCGGCCAGTAGGCCTACTACCGGCATGGTATAGCCGCTGCTAAAGGTCGCACTGCACTGCGAGCTTCCGTTGTTTGTATCGGTAATACAGTCATAGAGAATCTGATGTGGAGATGGGAAATATAGCGCCCTCTTGCGGCGAATAAGCGCACATTTGTTTACAATATGGCGGCCTCTAGACACCGAAAAATATGAGCGAGAAATCCTGCACGCGAATCTAACTTCCATAGTTCCATTTCATTGGTTTAAGGTTTGAAATACATATTAAGTTGAAACTCAATATTGTATTATAAGATAATCTTTATTCTATAATTCCACGTACGGGGACGATTTTTAATTTTGCAATCGCCCCCGTGAGCACTCTGACGGAGGCGATTATGTAGCTCACGGGGGCGAATCGCCCATCGCCCCCGTGTATTTTGAGCGTTGTTGTAGACTACAGTGGTGTTTGAAATGTTGAGAATCAATAGCACAGCTTTTTAAGGTAAAGACCAATTTTGGAAATGCCCCCCTCTCAAAAAATGAAATGGAAGCTCTCATTACCAATCATGTGAAAGAATATGTTTTGACTAATACGCGCTGATACAAATTTTGCCGGGAAACCGCCTATTAATTGATATATATTTGGTAAATTATTATATCTATTTGGACCAAATAGATATCGCGCATGCGTCGCGCACGTGTCGCGTAGTCCCATATACACCTTTCTGTGTACAGTGCTTGTAACTTTACCAAGACTGGGCCAAATTTCCTATCATTTTGATGATTCCAGAACCTTGCAGTACACACCAATACTTATATGCTAGATGATCAACCAGAACTGGTCTTTATCTAATAATACACAGCCAGGATAGTAATGCAGCATGCAGCTATGTGTGCTTCGGTCAGGTTGACTTCATTTCGTGGTGCAGCTTGCAGTCGACATTGGTGTTGTACATTCCTGTGAAGCGTTGCTTCGTTGTTCCCCCTTTCCTTCCCCCAGAGTGGTACAGGAGAAACCTGTGAAGCATTCATCTGTTTCAACATTATTTATCATGGGCCTATCCACCAAAGGCCTGTATTGTACTCTGTAGCGTCTACAGGTGTAGGAAGGGAAGTCATGATGAGGGTAATCCTTCTTCTTTTCACTGTTCAGCTTACATGTCTCCACCTACACAATTGCACAATGTCTACTAGGCTAACTTCTTTTTAATACTTGAACACTGCACACACTCGCACACGTTTGCCTTCAGTCCACCCTGGAGCTTGGGTGACAAGCGAATGGACATTTGCAAGTAAGAGGATACCATAACTCATAACCAATCAAAAAATTACCCTGAATATTTTTCAAGTTAGGAAAATAATTTTAAAAAAATTTAGTTTATGACTTATAGTTTTAACATCTATTTATCAAATATTTATGTGATATGATTTGTATCAAGATTAGACTTGAAAGTGGAAAATGTCTAGAGAAATGTCTTCACAAAAATTGTTTTAATTCTAATGGGTCTGTAATTACAGACTGTTTGATCTTCAGCGACTTTTCTATGGTAGACCGATGCATGTACTGTACATGTACTAATGATATTTGTCTTATTTACTGATTAATGTATTAAAACCTTATAAGAACAGTTTGTATGTTTTTATAATGATTTTATATTAACACCGATGAGAACTGTTCAGTGAAATGAGAGCTTGAAGATCAGGAAATAAGTTTTAAATTAAAATTTCAGTTTTAATTTTTTCACTGCCCATAGACTAACTTAAAGTTGCCTTGAGATGGCGTTCTAAATAGATATGACAGGTTTGGAGTGGTGACAAGGAATTGTCGTGGAAGTTGCCGCTCATCTTGGCAAAGACGGTTTTGTGAGTTTTGTGAAACACTTAGCGGACAAGTCGAGTGACAGTGTCGAGATGTCGTTGAACTTGTAGTTGTGATGGTTTCGAGAAACGACCCCCGGAGTCCTGTGGCTGTGGATCATTGAGCACCTTTGTTATGTGCTGACTGACAAAGTGCACATGTTACTGAACAGTATGTTGCACCACACAATTAAACACATTCCTATCCTGAAAATAGGTCTGATCAAATGCAAATGTATGAAGAAATAAAACACACGTAAGTAAACCCAGATGTGAAGTGTCTGGACAGGTTGTTTATTCAGATCTATATTAGTAAGTCTTTCAAAAGATACACTGTACATGAGTATGCTGAATATACTGGAAACAGCAAATTTTCTTGGTAGTTAGTCAGGGATACATTTGTTTTTCAATAAGGCAAATTACCAGTTTTTTATTTGCGAAGTGTGCAGACAGACGAACCCGACCCTACATGTATGCGATCGATTCAAGCTCCCCAAGCTAGCTCTGCCTCATTTTTTTGACAGGAAAATTTAGCCTTTTTTGGGGGGGGGGGTCCATTTGAGGTGGCCATCACTTTTACTTTTTTCTTCAAATACAATTCTTGGAAGAAGGAGATGAACCCAGAGAACTTACAAAGACATAAAAAACTTTTTCGTTTTTCTCTCTCTCATTTTGCTGTTAGGAGTCAAAGTTCAAAGAGACAGGAGTCTTAACACCTGAGGAGTTTGTTGCTGCTGGAGATCATCTAGTTCACAGCTGTCCAACATGGAGTTGGAGTGCAGGAGAGGCCAGCAAAAAGAAGTCTTATCTCCCAGATGAAAAACAGTTTCTTCTCACCAGGAATGGTAAGACCACAGCAAATATGTTCTATTAACTCTATACCTTTTTTTTTATTTATTTTTTTAAAAACTACATTTGTAGGCTGATACTCAAAAGAGCCCTGGAAGAAAAGAAAAAAATCCCACTTGCCTATGAGGAAAATTGAGATATTAAAAAGCAAGCCTGAATTATTAAAGTACTTGGGTGGAAAGTTTTTCCAGAATTGTTTACTTTGATATACATGTACAGTTGTATATTCATAGTTGAAAATCAAAGTGACTGAACTTTGGATGTAAAACAGTTTCACTTTTGGTTCACTTTTGTAGTTTGGCTGGCTAATTATTGCCATTATCACAGCAGACCAGAATGCGAGTGATTCACAATCAAGATCGTTGAAGTACAAAAACTTTTATGACCCGTAAGGCCAACAAAAAAAAATCATTTGGTTGTCCTCGATTGCTTTTCTGAAGTAGGGGCGGGCGGATTTTTTTTTTTTTTTTTTTCCATTTCATTTTTTTCCCTCTTCATTTGGACTCTTTACTTCCTATTTATTTTCATTTTTGTTCAAATCATGAGGCCAATATTATTATTTAAACACAAAAGAATCCCAGAAAAAGTCATGAATTGCCATGGCAATATTCAATTTCATTCTCACTGTTTCGAGGTAGTTTTCGGCTATAGCGAGGCAGTTTTCGCCGCATGTACAAAGTCAATGGGAGCGCCGCGCGTCGTTCATTCACCCGCTGATCTATTGCGCTTGCGGCGGAGCGTGTATCCCACGCCAGAGCTGGCCGCCCGAAAATTACCCCTGCATGTAGTGATCGTGTGTACGTGTGCGCTATCCGACTGCAGTGATTGAATACGTGCTGTGAGACACTTTGAGTATGCTATACATGAAAAATCGCGATCTAAATCTGAAAATACTTGAAATACAGCTCAGATTTTGGTACCCATCTTCCTTACAGACACGCGTAAGATATTTGATTTTTCAGATTTAGGTAGCAGGACCGCCGATTACATTGCTAAAATGTGATATTTAAGGATACATTTTCCATTGCAAATGTGGATCTCCTGTGACTCTGAAATGTATTGTGATAATTATGTGATATGCTATTACCCGTATCTATGTATTTTAAAGTGATTTCACCATGCGTACAACGGACCTGCCGAAAATTGCCATCTGGCCGAAAATCCCTCCTCTATATTGTAATAAGACAGAATTGCGTACTGAAAGACCAAATTGGCGACGGGACACATTTTGATCCTTGCAACATGCATAAAATGGTTAAAATTGCTCCAAAAAACTTTAAAATTGCTCCAAAAAAAAAAAAAAAATACGAGCGGGCCGAAAAATGACGAGCGGGCGGTCGAGGACAACCAAATGATTTTTTTTTTTTGGCCTAAGGGTGAAACTAGCCTTCAATAATGCTTTCATTCCTGCAAAACAGAAAATAATAAACGGCTGAGTCCTGACATGTATGCCAACCTATCAAAGCTCTTAGAGATACTATAAAACTCATATTAAACAGTGTTCAGTTTATTCTTTCTCTTTCACTTTTAATTATCTTGATTGATAAATCTTCAATAAAAAAGTTATTAACTTTATCAGATCCTCAAGTACACAGGATGGAATAGAAGCTACATTTACCGTACATCGTCTTGGCTTCTCAGTATATACAGGTGTATACATGTATGTTAACATGTTACACTAGCTAGTTATGTACCGAGTATTAAAGGTATGTTAACAAACCAAATAAATTTGGTGTAGCCTACTGTGTTATTTCACTTATTTGCCTGCAACATTATTAAAAAAATATTTATTACAAAAAATCTTGGTCTTTATTGTATAGAAGAAAAAAAACACTGTACACTTTAATACAGCTAGCAAGATGTAAACGTAAGTAGTGACGTACAAATAGACCATTTCGTAGATACAATCTGCGCATGAGCTGATAAAGGTCATTTGTGATAAAATTGTAAAACTCACCGAGATGAATACGTGGTCATGTTATGTAATCATTATTCATTTGTGCACCAACGGTACATTCTATGGTACAAGAGGGCAAACAAAAGCTATTCATGAAGGCGATGAAGCACATACCAGTACATGACTTTGGCATTGATTATTCTTAAATACACAAAGTGGGACTTCTCCATGAGTAAAAGATCTGTGGATATTTGGGGTCATTTGTACCATGTGCTAACTACGAAACGGTCTATTACAATTTACAATACCTACATGTATACTGTACATGTATGCATGTATACTAAAAAAAATCAAAGGACCGGGAGTGACAGTGCTATTAAACTAGTTTCTATTTTCACATTAAACATCTATCTGTAGACAACTAGGCTGAGGACATGCCAGAATGAATTACATTTTATTGACGATTCATTATTAGGATTATTGAAAATGAAAGAGAAAGAATACATGTAGATTCAGCACTTATATGTTTTTAACTTCTAATGGTATACATGTACAAACCAGTAGGAGGCGATTAGTTTCGTTTTGAAAGAAACATCATAAAAGGCTAGTTTCAGGCTTACGTGTACGGGCACATGTATGAGTCATAACAGTCAAACTTGGTACATTATCATTGTGAATTTGTGATGGTAAACATTAACCAGTAAACATGTACCGTATTTGCCGGCGATAAGGCCGCAGCGCCGCATAGGCCCATCCCGACTTTGACATTTCGTAGAGGAAAAAAAAAAATGGAAGGAAAAAAAACCAAACAGACCAAACAAAATTATCGTAAATTTCTTGTAGAAAACTATTTTTTCTACAAACTGATACCAAATTCATCAATATTTTTGTAAAATTTACAGTAAAAAACTAAGTTTACCGCAAAATTGATCGTAATTTAGCAAATCTTCATTGATTTTGAAGTTAGTACTGCATCGCAGGCAGTTTTGGTATCCTATTTATACCCCTACCTGCAAAATTGCGTGAAATAGATACAAAGAAAACAGACTTCGTGCGGAAGGGCGGTTGCGTTGCGCGATAGCTCTGTAATGGTCCCTTCTTTTAGCAATGCAATGGCACGGACTTAGATCTAGATCTACCGGTAGAATTTGTTAAAAATAGGTTATGAAGTTTATTCACGAGATCGACAAAACTTCATGTCAACAATGCAACATGAAATAGTTAATCTAGAAATGTCCTGTACCATTACTGGTATAGATCTAGTCATTGTACCGTTCGTAGTCCCATATGTAAGAATTATACATGCTGTTTTAACAGCGGATTTTTTACTGTTGTTGCGGATTGGCCGCACCCAGACTTTTTGATATTTTCAGAGGAGAAAATACTGCGACCTTTACGCCGGCAAATACGGTAAATGACTCTGTCAGCAATGTGGAACAGATACATTGTTGTAATAGCCCGGCAGCCCAGTGCACTTTGATAAAACGAACGAGGTACCAATTGTATAACCAAATGTGGACGTCTGCCGGGGTCCCTCTGCTGCATGTGGCCACTGGGGCAGGTTAAGAGGGGCCCAAAAATGCATTTGATCAAACGAACGAGGTATGACTTGAAACCAGTGTTAACTAAATGCATGAATGCCACAGAGCACTGAATAGCCCATGCCAGACACCCCTTAATGTGGCCCTAAACCCCATTATTGTTGCATTGACCCAGATTAAATATGCAAGGTACCACTCAAAACCAGTTTCGAATAGTCGGGTTTATCTTACAGACTGGGCTATACTGTACATTGTAAGTCACCCTCTTGGGTACAGAGATATGTAGTGTTGCGTTTAACAATATTTCGCAAGTTTGATGTATGAAGACGATTGTTTTACCTGACTGATAAGAAAGCATGTATATGCTATTATGCTTGTAAGTAAACAACCAGGGGATCGACAGCTTTGAGTCCTCTTCGAGGGACTTGGTAATGAGGATTGATGCTTTACCAAAGGGCATGAGCGCATTGACTTGGTTTCAAACCGGGGACCTCTGCTCCACCACTGCGCCATCGTGCCTTAATTCAAAATTAAAATAAAACACCAACAGGGCATGTACTGATTTGATTTTTAGTACATAGCAAATTATTAATGTAGAAATTCCAATGTGAAAATGAACTAATGCTTATTACCCCCTCATCGACGAAGTCGGAGGGGATATAGAAACGCTGCTGTCCGTCCGTCCTTCCTTCCTTCCTTCCGTGCGTCCGTTCATAACAAATTTTGTTTACGATCGATAACTTCAGTAACGTTTCACGGATTTTAATGAAGTTTGATATGAAGGTACATGGTATCAAAATACAGGCTAAGTTCGATTTCGAAGTAGGTAGGTCAAAGGTCAAAGGTCATAGCTCATTAAATATGCGAAAAAATACACATCTGGTTTCCGATCAATAACATTGACAGATTTTAATAAAATTTGATATGAAGGTACATGGTATCAAAATACAGGCTAAGTTCGATTTCGGAGTAGGTAGGTCAAAGGTCATAGCTCATTAAATATGCAAATCTGGTTTCCATTTGATAACTTCAATAATGTTTGACAGATTTTAATCAAATTTGATATGAAGGTACATGGTATCAAAACACAGCCTAAGTTCAATTTCAGAGTATGTAGGTCAAAGGTGAAAGGTCATAGCTCATTAAATATGCAAAAACACCTAATTATATATATGTGACTTTTCTAGTATTAATTCATATTCCCAATTAGCATTGACATTTGTTAGGTGGTGTATATATACCCTCATGCGCTTGTACTATGATATACTACGATTAATTTACTTTTGTGTTCTTTTAGCCTTTTATTATCTCTCCATTTAGATACAAATTCCATCACACATTTTTCTTTCCTCCTTTGCATAAGTAACTTTGAAGACTATATCTTATAGAAACCATGTAAATGGAGAAATTTCCCATGTGTTATCAAAAGCTAATCATTAATATGATTTAAAACCATTAGTACTTCATAAAGAATTGTTGTTTATTGTATTTGTTACAGTTCCATGCTATAAGAGATGTAAGCAGATGGAATACCAGGATGAGAATGAAGCCATCATTGAAGAGAATGATGAAGACGGAGGATGGGTTGATACACATCATAATGCAGGTATTCTACTCATATAGTGTTGATGGTGATGGTGATGCTGATGCTGATGATGATTGTGGTGGTAATGCTGATACTGATGCTGATGCTGATGGTGATGGTGATGGTGAAGGTGCAGGTGATGATGGTGATGATGGTGATGGTGATGGTGGTGGTGGTGCTGATGGTGGTGGTGATGGTGATAGTGGTGGTAATGGTGATGGTGATGCTGATGCTGATGATGATGGTGATGATGGTGATGATGATGATGGTGATGGTGATGGTGATGGTGATGGTGATGGTGATGGTGATGGTGGTGCTGATGGTGATGGTGATGATCATGGTGATGGTGATGGTGATGATGATGATGATGATGATGATGATGAAGATGATGGTGATGATGGTGATGGTGATGGTGATGATGATGGTGATGATGATGATGATGGTGATGGTGATGATGGTGATGGTGATGATGATGATGGTGATGGTGATGTTGATGATGATGATGATGGTAATGATGATGGTAACAATAATGATGAGGAATAATGATGAGAAACGGAGTATAATACAAAGAGGCTACCATTAAATGATATGATGAAGATAATATAACCAAATTACTCATTAGGAATCCAAGAAGAATATGGTGAGAATATTCATGTATATAATGTAGTAGATAAGTTGGTACAGTCCTTTTAAGATTGGACATCTGATTCTTTCTCTCTCAGATTTGACGGGTTCCCATGGGATTGAGAAGTCAAGTGAGATGACGCTTGAACCTAAGACAGAGCCAAAGGTTGATGGTGATGACGATGATGAGGATGACGATGAGGAAGAAGCAGAAGATATGGAAGGTAATAAACTATGCTCCTCAAATGAAATATGTAGCCAAGTACATGTAGCATAAAGCTTTGTCCCTCCATGGCCTCTTTTCTGCACCCGATTGATGACAGTATGCTGATTAAAGTTTCTTTCAAGTGTTTGCAGCTTTATTTTTTTACAGGGGGGGGGGGGCTGTTCTACTGGTTGGAGAACAGTCATCACATTTACATGCCTTTGGATTTATAAAATATGCTTGCGACCTTTGTTATATATGCAGATACTTTATTACAGGTACTATTGATGTCATTTACATGTACACTGTACATGTAAAATAAAGAAAGAAGAAAAAGAAGAAAAAAACTGGCTAAGGTTTACCTTGAAATGTGTAACTGAGCCTTAACTTCAGAAAATGTAGAAGAATTGTTTTACCACTGTCATCAAATTGAGTGAGCCGTTAATTGCAGATGTTGCTGAGAATTTACCCTTGGAGTTTTTTCATGTTTTTTTTTCTTCCTTTCTTGATATGATTGGAAGGAATACGTTAGTGAATCTTGAGTTTAAACAGACTGAACGAAGTTGAATTGGGTTGTAGTAGTTTTTTTTAATGCTGTGAAAACCAATAGTAATATGGAATGAATTTCACACCCTATGATAAACTTTACTGTTTTTATTTCAGCTTTTGAGGAAAGTGGAATGCTAGAAGCAGAAGACAATGTGAGTTCTTTTTGTTTATCAACATAAATGTACCATTACATAATAGTAGGATCAGAAAACCCTGCCATTCCATGATGATAAACATATACCGGTATGCTATTTTAGTTGCATTCTGTAAAGCACCCTGAATGTGTGTATTATGAGTATGATATAGAGAACTCAATAAATGAATTAACCAAATTTTTGCAGCAGATATCATAATCAGATTAAATACATGTAAAGAAATCATCCATGGTTACTCGTGTGGTACTAGGTGCAAAGATATTTTAGAAATTCTTAGAAATCTCTTGGTTTATTGTACCCCTTTGAATGCCACCTAGTGGTGTATAGAGCAACTTACTTTCAAGCATTTACACATGCTTTCTTAGCACTCAGTTAAAGATACTATGTCCCTTTTGCAGCCAACATCAAATTCTGTAGAACTTTGCAGGAATTATGAATATGTCATTGTATGTCCTATCTGTGAAATTTAAACGTTAGCAGTGTCCTAATATTCAAATTATGCAAGGAAACCCGTTTACTTGCTAGACTTCACTGTCAGACACTATTGAGTGACTGACTGGCTTTTTCATCTTTGGTAATAACATACATAAAATGAGCTGTAAAGGGTACATGAGCATTTGTCTACATCAATAACCCACTTCTTGTAATGGCCAAAATTAAACTGATTGAATCTTTGCGCAGCATAAAACGTACGACCATTCAGTACAATGGTCTGAAAAATCAGACTATTACTTACTGGCTCTATAGCTCCTAAGTCGATTCGACAACTAATAGTCGTTATTTTCCCACTTAAAGACATTTTCAAGCCCCCTTTTTTAGGGGGAGGTTCTTAATTAGTATTGTCTTTCAAATGCCGTTGGAATTTAACCTTTTCATTTTTTTGGCCTGCATATGGGACATAGTACAAACAAACCAGCAAACCAATCCTGAAGTAGACAGTGTTATTCAAGGGAGATGGTCGTCAGTTTGATGAAAATACCATTAATGTGTGTACAAGTCTCGCGCTCAGCAAACCTGTAGTTTCGTCAAAAAATAACCCCTAGTCTCTCGCAGAGTCTTCGGGTGAGGGAAATGTAAGTTAATGACTTTACCATATGGGGGATGGGTAGAAAATGCCTTTTGTAATATAAGGCATGTTGGTCATAAAACTGAAGGCTTATCCTGGTAATTGACAACACCTGTTACTGGGTAAACACCCAAAAATTCCCCATGAGAGCCCACTCCTATGCTACCATACTATAAATCAGAAACTTTAGTGATATATTACTCTTACAAATTTTAAACAATAGCAGCTTTTACAGCATGAAACTTTTGCTACCTGCAAAAAATTCGTGTAGTGATTCCATTATTTTGTGGCATGAAACTTTTACAAAATTCACAAGTCGTCTATTTGGAGGCAGAAGGGCCCTGTTGCGTAAAAATTATTACTCGGATGGTAACTTTACCATCAGTGTTAACTTTGCCATCAGTGTTTATTCCCATGGCAACAAAACTCAACAGCCAATCAAATCAAGTTTGCCATGTAAGTTACCATCAATACTAAGTTTTATCAAAGAGATATCACAACATGGAGTTCCAGCCTAGCATTTTTACGACCAGAAGTATTACGCAACGCGCGAGATAACGACAGACATCAGAGTGCCGCTCGCTGGAATTTGCCCGTAGGCGACAGCTGGGCCGCTCTCTGATGTACTAGCTTAGAAGCCGCCGTTCAAACCCATTCACATTGAGTGGAGTAAAGATTCGCAAACGAACAAAGCAACTGGACGTGCGCAGTACCGACCTACTAGTAGTGAGCATGCGCAGTTGTTGTTATTGAATTCCCTTTGTTTCTCTGATTCCAACGATATATTTTTCGTCAAAATCCACCGAGAAATGGGCTAGTTATGATACTTTTACTGACTTCATATTAATTTTTAGTATCAATTTCATAATTCGTTGTAAATATGTTCCGATCATTTGCGGAATTTAGATTGTATTTCATTCGAAAGAGAATGTTTTTATCTTTGAAACCCACCCTATCGGAAGAGTGCCCAGGGGTGCCCATACGTTTAGATTTGCACGTGAAGATGCCTATGCATTTGGTCAGCTTGGTTTGTGTCGTCTGCTGGGAAAGAAATGCCAGCCCCACGCGTTCAAACTCGTGTTCTGTGCACCTAGTGATTCTGATTTTCAATTCGGCTTGTTTATTTTTTTCTTCTGATTGCAATCTAACGAATCGATCTCGATCTCGATAGGGTCTAACGTCTGTGTAAAGAAACGTTACTTTTTATGAATTATTGAATTTCAAGTTAATCTAGACTAGTCTACTAGTCTATTACTAGACTCTAGTTTAGTAGTTAGTTATAGATCTAGACCTAGCTAGAACAAAGTAGAACTTAGAAGTCTAGGTTACTTTATAGTGTTTGTCTTAATTCTTTTTATCTAGATTAAAAGTTACTCACATGCATTACATCGTTCATGATGGTTCAAACATCAGCCATCAAGGCATCATTATTTTTTTAAACTTTGTTTTCAGGACTGTCAGTGTCATTTTTTCACTGCATCTTTTACAGCTATTTATCCCTGATTGTGTTGTGAACAAAGAGTTGCTCCTCGTGTAGATTATATTTCGTTTCTAATAAGTAATAGACTCTAGAGGGTCTATAAATATAGAACCTAGGCTATGACCTAAGGTCTGTAAGGAAAAGGCTATACTATAGTAGGAGTAAGGTCTAGACCCTAGATCTAGTTGATTTTGATGGAGGGGGTAATAATGGCTGGATTTTTGTTAACCTCTTCTGACTTCCTTCTGTTTAATCAGGCAATGTATATGTTATTTAATGATACGATAACCATTGAAAAGAAATGTGAAAAGCCTGTCATTAACGCGCAAGGCTATATTTCCCCAAAACATTGCAAAACCAACACGGAATGCAATGTGCGGGACCGAAGACGAAGTCATTACTTACACGTTTGTGCTTCCTCTTATATTAGATCTAGTCTTAATCGTAATAATACTTCAATAAACTCATCATGAATTCGATTTCGAATCATCAGGAACGAGTTTTAATTCATCGATTTCAGATAACAAAGATAACTCGTCATCTAAATCAAAGTTGTATTCGAATCGGTGTTATCTGCCATTGTTTGCGATTGTCAAAATAGTTAATCCAAGAAAGCCAAATACGAAAGTAGGAACTGCGCATGCTCACACTGCGCGAAGATCTAGAGCGAACCCCAAACAGCTGTCGTAAATCATCTCGCGAACACCCGCTGAGTTTACGAGTCGGCTTCACAGCTCGTTCAAAAGGCTCTCACTAGCAAGAACTCCATGTTGTGTTATCTCTTTGGTTTTATGCAGCGGGGCCCTGCCTCTGAACAGACAAAGTGTTCTGGTACATGTAGTTTCTGGTTTGATTGTATTGTGTTTGATTGTTTACAGGCAACATTGGATACGAGTAACCTACCAGGTACAGGGGCGTCTGAGAGCGGAGGGGCTAGTGGAGAGAGTGGAATACTACAAACAAGAACGTATGATCTTAACATCACATATGACAAGTACTATCAAACACCTAGGCTATGGCTATATGGATATGATGAGGTAAGTTCACATTTTGTCTCCAAACACAGATTTTACTATAATTCATAAAGTCTTGAGCAGAGCCTAGCTCTCTGTCAGTCTCTGACTGTGTCCATGAGCAGCTAAAGTACAGAGCCTATGGTGTGCAGTAGACCGTGCAGTCAGCCTAGTCTTACAGTGCAGACACCGTTAAGCACGATTGAAAAGGGTTCATGCCTGCAAGCTAGTTCACATTAGCTGGGTAGATTTCACTATGGACTTTTAAATTTAAACCATGTTTTTAAACTTCCTCTGTGGACTAAAAGTAAGTGTATATTGCCGATACAGTGGACATGAGGCCATGTATATATCATGTTTATGGAGTTTTTAAAGATAAATTACATATGATCTGGTCATATGATTAGAATTTTGAAAGAACCTTTCGAGCAGTTCTTGGGAGAGATTTAATACACAGTATTTAAGCATTAGTGCATACTGTGAAGTTTTGGATTCATCTAAATAAGATATTGACTCAGTTTTGCTGAAAACGACATGTAGTGACAGTCGGTATACACATAATTGGCTATATGGGAACACACACATGTGGCCTCAAAATTTGATCCACACTTTGACTTTATTACAAATCAAGTTTCCGATACAAGGGCCTTTTAAAGAACAATCCTTGTTAAGGGACTGATAATCTTTTACAATGAGAAGATTGAGAAAGCTCACAAAATGTAATACCATACCTGTAAAGATTTGTAATTCATCTGCATTGAATGCTGCAGGTCCTCTCATTAATTGCAAACTTACAAACTCCTGTCTATAGTACACAGTTTGAGTCAGTTTCTCCGACAATAGACTTGCATTACAAGAGCTGAAAATCAGCTTAAAGATAAAGTTGAGTTCTGGTCATGTGAATGCACTGTGAAAGAAACGGTGTGGATTGTAAGGTTCTGAAATCATCAAAATGATGAGAAATTTGGCCAAGTCTTGGTAAAAGTAACAATCACTCTACACAGAAAGATATATATGGGACTGCACAAATATGTGGCATACAAATGTGGTCTTCATTTTTAAGCTGTTACATGCCATATTTAGAATATGAAGGCATTTGAAGAGCCTTGCTTTTCAGGGAACATTTTTTCTCTGATGTTCTTCCACACTTGCATAATAACAATGAAAACGCTCACAACTTATTTTTCACCTATTTCTCTTTTTGTTTTCTTTTAGCATCGAAAACCTTTGACTGTAGAACAGATGTATGAAGATATTAGCCAGGATCATGTGAAGAAAACTGTAACTGTAGAATCTCATCCCAATCTTCCACAGACTATGTGCTCTGTACATCCATGCAGGTAAACTGGGGGTGTTTCACAAACACTCATGGGGCGTTGCAAGAAAGATGCAATGAATTGCAAATCCCCAAAATCAAGCGTAAGTCTTACAATTAATTGCCAATTTGCTGTTGATCGCAACTCAACTTTCTTGCAACGCCCCATTAGTAAGAGAGAGAGAGAGAGAGTGGGGGGAGAATAAAAGTTAACTTAATTTAATTGTTAAAACTTTAATCCTAACAAAATCGTAGGAAATTTAGGAGACTACGTGTTATCAGTGTCTATGATATGGTGTAATATAGAAGCCCTTAAAAAATTGCGCTTCAACTTGGTCATGAAGTGCCTCAAAAAAGCAAAAATCTTTGAGTGACCGGTTTTACCATACTCATTTTCCCCAATAGACTGTAGTGTTATAAAAACCGTTAGGAAAACGAAAAAGGAAATTTCGATTTCCAATCATAAATATCTTGATAATCAGACAGGCGATCGGCTTGTAAAAGTCATGGGATTCCTGACTGACCTAAAGGTTTATAATTATGATTGCAGCACAAGCTAAATCCAGGGTTTTGTTTCAGAATCTGAGACAATGTTACCGAGTCACTTTAATGACTATCTGGCTCTCAACAGACAACGTATTCTATGTTTAAACTTATCTTAAACCAACCTTTATTAACTGTGCATCTTTGATTTATACAGACATGCAGACGTTATGAAGAAGATCATTCACACTGTGCAAGATGGTGGAGGAGAACTAGGAGTACATCTGTATCCTTTACTATTGAAAGCAACAATTTTTGTAATCCTTCTTCCCAAAAAGTATGGGACCTGGGACCCGTTTCACAAAGCCTTTTATCAATGACAAATGACAAAAATCAGTGACAAATCTGCTGATAACCAATCAGAAGCAAGGATTTCACTAGCTTATAACAAAAACTGTCATTTGTCACTGGTGACAAGTTTTGTGAAATGGGGACCTAGGGGGTGTTTCACAAAGACTAAGATTGACTTAAGTTGGACTTAACTATGGCAGGCCATTCATGCCACTGTTTGCTCTCACCATTTACTGGCATTGGCCTCTCAAGGGATGTATAAATCGTGGTTACAAATCTACAGAATTTACATTTTTTGATAGTTCAATATTGAAGGAAAAAATATTATCTAAAGATCATAATTGAGAGACCAATGGTGAGAGCAACCAGTGGCATGAACGGCCTGCCATAGTTAAGTCCAACTTAAAGTCGGTCTTATTCTTTGTGAAACACCCCCCTGGTCAACTGCCTCCAAACACCCACCATGCCCTGTTATACAATGACCTGTTTATAGTGCTCCTCACATTTCTGTATCCTATGACACAGAATAAGTGAATACACTCGGGGGCCATTGATACCAGTAAATACTTTTTCTCACCCTCACGCCATGTCGTGGTCTAGTGGATGCATCACCGGACTTTGGATTTAATGGTTCGATGTTCAAGTCCCGCTGAGGCACCAATGTCCTTTGGTCAGACATTAATCTACATTTGCCACTCTCCATCCAGGTGAGGTAAATGGTAATATCTGGCTGGAATTACTTCCTTAAAGTGCTCAAGCTCTAATGGCAGCCAGGGTGATAGTAATGGAGCGCCAGGCGTGGCAATGTGCCAGACATGAGCACTGTGCTAGACTATTATTATTATTATTATTATTATTATTATTATTATTATTATTATTACTATTATTATTATTACTACAACAACAACAAATGTTGTGCATAAATGTATACAAGGGATTTCATATTCTATGAGGACCGTAACCATTCTAATAGAGGATAATTTTATTTAAATGAGTATAAAGGGGAATAATGCGTTTATTATAGAAAAAATTGTTTTGGTCACAGCAAGAGATGATCAAAGATGGAATAGACTGTTCTTCACCAAGAGAATAGCCAAGAACCAACTAGGAAAATAATATATTACACTAGACTACATGAGTTTAACAGAATTTTTGTAATGAACATAAAAGAATGGAAGCACACTGGAGAAGGCGCCATGGTCAATATAACATATTCTTACAACTAATTCATTTTATCAATGAATGAGTGATATTAATTTTCTTGAAAGTGAATGGTCATACATGTATGTGAGTTAATTCCTGCCTCTGTCATCTGTAGACACTGTTTCCTTGACTACGCACCTGTCCAGCTACCTTTTAATTTTCTTGAAGTTTGTTCAAGCCGTGATTCCAACGATAGAATACGACTACACCAGGCACTTCACCATGAATTCGCCTCTCTCAACACGGTGAATGTCAGTTACCATGGCAATGAGCAATTGGCAGCAGCAAGCTTTCAGCGTGTGATGGATTCTTGTCTCTATATAATCATGCAATATCTAAGTATCCTAGCGATGTGTATATGGAGCTGTGGAAGATCACAAATTCATTGTCACTAAAAACTAAAAAAGAAAAGGGGTTTCAGAATGTATCATTCCATTATGAGTTTTTTCAACCATGCAATTTTATTTTTTCTCTACAAGGTATAAATGGTGAATCATCTGTGATCTGTTTTTTTTTACTTCTCTTTTGCCTTGGTTTATAAATGCTGAGCTTTAATATATTAGGTCACTGTAAAACCAGACAATCTTGTGAAGTGTTAAGGGTGGCCATTTTCATGAAACTTACATGAATTGCAAAAACTTGATGTTGTGTCAATTGTGATTCAATTATTTATTTTGTGGCAGAGAACTTTCGCTAATTTGAACCACTCCTGAAAACATTTCATGCATGCCAAAGCTTGTGGTTTGACAGTATATGGCTTCGTGGTTATGTCCTCAGTGGCTTCTAGGTTCAAATCCATGTCTGGTGCTATGCCATGGATGACTTTCCCAGGCTTTTACATCCTTGTACACTTCCAGCTGTGGGTTTTCTTGTCATGTGCTGGTACTTAATGTGCAACCATATACACGCATGCATGCATGTGCCAGTTAAAATCGAAATGATTTGTAATCATCTTGCTTGTAAATAGAAGATCTAATTACTTACAATTATCTCCTTGATAGCATCAATAAAATGTATGATTATAATTCATTTGTATCAAGAATGTTGTGCGAAATCTGTTCTAATCATTTCTGGTGCTTACATTTCAGAGTTCACGATTTCAAGTAGACCTTCCTAAAGTCCCTCACTCACCCATCTTGTATTATGACAAATTATACCATGATTCCATCCAATCATCTGGACAAAAACGAGGGAGGTAGTATGATGATTCCTCATTCTTAGGATCGTCAAATTATTCTCACGGCATTAACAAATAGCTACTGTCATTGATGTGGATTCCTGACTGTTTGTTAGAGAGCATTGTGACAAACAACTGTATTCCACGGAGCTGGGCTTCAGTTTATGGAGAAGTAACTTTATGTTTCTATTTTCTTTCAAACATTGGCTTCCATGTGTATTTTATTGCACCCAGCATGTTGAATGATATTGTGTATACATGTATGTATATAATAAGAAAAAAAAATTATGCAATTATCTTATATTTGATTATTATGTAATGATTTACTACATAAATCATATTTTTGTTATATTGAAAGTATTTTGAACAATGTAGTTAGATATTGACAATGGTCCGTATTCTACTCATTTATGTAATCCTGACCTTGGGTCTAAAATCATGTTTAACAAAGGACCTCTGACTAACTTCCTTTGTTAAACCATATTCTGAACAAAAGCCTAAATTCATTGTCGGGATTAGATTATAGTAGAATCCGGGCCAGTGTCCTTAGAATTACTCATTGTTGCTGTCGTTGTTTTATTATTGTGTAGACCTGGTCCAGTTAATAACTTGTGTGATGTAGAACATGGCATACTGAGTACAATGGAACTACTCAAGAGACAAGTTTTAGTGTAAACTATCTGCAAGTGAAGGAGAATTACCGGGGTAATATGAAAGTGTAACCCGAAAATCTGAACAATTGTCTGTTAGGGTAACATGACTGTGGCACTGCCCTGGTTGTTCCATTGGTCAAACAAAGCTCGCAAGGAGTTGAAATGGTTGATATATTCCTTCACATAAGGCATGAGGATGGTCAAGAACCTTCCGTACAGTGGATAATTCTGTAACTTGAGGGACTCTACTGTCCAAGTTTCTTTGCAACTTAAGGAGCCCCAGTTTTCAAGACTTGACAACTCTGATTTAGATGTGAATAATGATTTTTGTAATGTGCATTTGTCTGTTATCATTGTTTTGTACCTATTTGAAGTAAAATGCAAGACCTCAATAACTTGGTCAATCCATTTAAGCAGTACCGGTATGCATATTTATTTTTTTTTTAAGCTGCACTTTAATGTCACATTCAAACATATATAGTTTATAGAAAGTGGAGTGTGTCAATTGTTCATTTTCACAGATTATTTTTGACTTAAATAGATGTAAAGTGGAGAACATTTGGTAATCGCATTCCAATCCAATCCAGGTATTTATAAAGCGCCAATATCTAGTTGCCTAATCAAAGGCGCTGACGAGACTGAAAAACTACAAAAAATGTCTGTTCATGATTCTAACTGGGAAAGACAAAAGCAGTGACTAATTGTAAGCAATCTGAAATAAGTACTAGGACTACAATTTCAATCTCTAATTCAATGAGTGGATTCACAATCCACAGCTCCATCTAGCGACACCAGTGTTATTAAGTCGATTTCACATAATGCATCATGGGAGAAAGTCAACAAAAATATAAGGCGATTTAATCAGAATTTTGGGTGAGGAAGGTTCCAATAGCTTATCCGGGTTAAAAATTTGTACTGATTCCTAAAATATCGGTCTTATTAAATTGATTCTGCTCACAACGTTTTAGTCATTTTGGCCACTTTGGGGCCAAAACTGACCATTATGGGCACTTTTGGTGAGGGATAAATTTTTCCAAAATCAGCTAAGGAGATTTGATTGGCCTTTTTTTGGTAAAGATGTGCCCTGATGCTAGAAAAAGTGGTCGAATTGACCCCTATCAATATATGTTCATATATGGTCATATGGTCATATCGGTCACTTTGTCGCCCAAATTACAATTTTTATGGATTTTGCCTAAAATCAGGCCAAATTTTCAATCAGAATCAATTTATGTTTGGGTTTTGACCTCCAAATTCAATTTTAAAATGTGTGCAATCCCATTGAATAAATTTGCATAGTTTGGACCACTTGGGTCACTTCTATCAGTGGCTAGCGTTTTGCTGCGTTGCGCTGTTTGAAAGATGTTGAACCGCAGGCTGAAAAATTGGCCTGTCGTTGCTTGACAATGTTAATTGTGGATCCACCCTATTACATCTTATACTTTGTTGCCACTTTGATTTCATAATTTCAGCTAAAGCTGAATATTTTCTTTATCTACCGTAATCAAATTACAGTCCTTTGGAATTAATGTCAAGTGAGTTTCCTTGTACATTGAATCACATTTATTTGGCTAAAAAAAAAAAAAAAAAAAAATTAGTATCTTGCCACGGTAAAACTGCCAGAAGAAAATTGAAAGGACATTGTTTGTCCAGAAAAACATGATTGTAACATGTAGATAATTAATTCTTACATTTGAGAGCAAAATAAGGAGGCAGTATGAAATTTCTTAGCATTGTAAGTAGTGTACATTATGTGCTGACTTTAACTCTATGTTGACTCTATGAAGAAATATGTACATCATTGCCCTACTCACTCTCAGCAGGTAATATATATTGTGAAGACAAACAATGTGAAGACAAACAATGTAAAAGATAACAAACATTGGATTGATATGTAACTGGGATGATACTATAATAAGCAAACTGACATATACATAGACTAGTTGTAGATGTAGCATATTGTGACCTCTCTCTATATTCTTGTAATGCATATAGTGACCATCACCTAAGTGACTGTGCTTTCCATATATATTGTCACTTTAGTGGCAGAAGGCCTTTATTCGGTCCAACGAAGAAGTGCCCTTATGTTTCTCAAGTGACAATAGCATCCCAAAGGCTGGTCTTCTCAAATTGCTGGACATGTATGCTATGCGTCTGGAACCAGAAGGGTGTTAGCTCATATACATTAACCATAGAGTTAATGCCATTCAAGCTCCAAGCAGACTGTATGTGATATTATGTGTTTAACAGTAGACATGAAATGTATGCATGCATGACTGTCCTCTCTTGATATGAATAAAGTCTATATGTATACTCTTGGCAGCTTACATTTGTTCTAGTTTATAATCTTCCTTTCTTTTGTTTCTGTATATTGATAGATTATGCGTAAATGATGTGATGTGTTTACTTGGAGACGTTTTGTGATTGTATGTCAGAGGTGCAACTGTTTTCTTAATTATTAATTTAAAAAAAAAAAAATCTGTGACAGAAATTGTAGGCCTAGCAGAAGGCATAGATCTCCAAGAGGAGTGTGTGCGTGTGTGTGTGGGGGGGAGGGCATGGGATGACATGTTGACCAATAGTAATGGGATTAATATCCTTCAAATGACACGTAATTAATTTCACATGGATTAAGGAACAGCGCTGGAAGATGATATTGATGTTGAGGTGGAGGTGGATGGTGATTGGGAAGATGATGCTGCTGCTGATGATGATGATATTGATGATGTTGAGGAGGAGGTTGGTGATGGTGATGATGCTAATGAGGATGATGAGGAGGAGGTGGATGGTGATGGTGATGAAGATGATGATAATGATGATGGTGATGATAATGATGATTATGATGACGATGATGATGATGATGATGATGGTTATGGTGATGACGAAGGTGATGATGGTGGCAGGGCCAACGGAGATGAGCGACGACAATAATGACCACGTGATCGCACATATTGACCAATGGCGTCAAAGGTATCGCCGCCGGCCGACCCGCAAGCTGCGATCGAAATACGTTTTACTGATCGTCAGCGTCTCTCTGGTTGGTTTTATCATAACATTCGTAACAAATGCTTCAAGCAGTGACCGATTTTCGCATGGTGATATTATGTGACAACCGCTACACCTCAGATTTCAGGAAATCGGCGGGGAAAATCAATCCCAAGCCTGCAGAAAGCAGACGACATATTGAATCCCGCCGTGTCGATTCTATGTTGAAAGCCGCGGAGAATGCGACGATTTCATCAGCCAATTAGATCGTCCGTCCGAACATGACGAAACGTGAAGAGCTCAGACCTACGTTCCAAAATTTACCTGGATATATCGAATATGTGCATGCAGACTGATGCCCCAGATGATGTAACAACCACATCTGACACCCATTGTCCCCCGCCCTCTCCATCTAGAGCCTTCACACATCACACTTGTTACCTGATCAGTACGTGTCAAATTTGTTGTTTCTTTTTCTTTCTTTCAGACATTTTTGAATGATGAAAGGCTTTATTGAAATAATATTAATTACTCCCTTTTAACCACACCATTTATTTTGTATATATTTGTATTCAATTTCAAGTCATACCTGATCATTGTTGTCTGCTATTAATGAAAGAAGAAGCAGAAACAGAATCAACGTAAAATCGTATTAAATGATCATGTACTGTGTAAAGGGTATAACAGCAAATCGACTGAAGAGGAGAAGGAGGGTTCTATATCATTCCTCAAGTAAAGTTAGGGGAAAATGCTTTCTAGACCTTATTTAGCTCCAATTATTATCCAGTGACGGGCAGAGCAGGAGGTACCGATAAACCCGGGGAAATAATTGCACCGTTATGATCAATGGAAAAATAAATAAAAATACGAAAAGGGTCAACATCGATTTGTTTTCCCCCTCAAATTACTTTTATCCTATTATTATTTATGGGATATAATATGGTTCTAGGTAAAGCTGATAACGAAAGAAGAACAATGAAAGGGTCTTGCTAATCATACGGTTCGAAAGCTGAATTTGGTGATATCCATCGACAACTGCATGGTTTCAGATGATCTCCTAAATGACCTCGAATGTCGACCTCGATTTTCTCGTGCTTTCATTATCGGAGTCAAGAAAGGCGGTACGAACACGCTCCTCCAGTTTCTTCACCTCCATCCATCGATCGTACGATCACCATGGGACATGACCTGGACGAGGTCCCTGGCCATCATCGAAATCGAGATCGAAAAAGATGTTTCAGTGCTTTGAGAGTATGGTGTATCTTATCAAGAGGCAGATTAACTATCCGTCACGCAACGACATGTGTTCATTAAGATAGTCAAACAGATGTTTCCAAATGTAAGATCAATTATTGTCTGTAATTTTCAACCACCCCTACATCATTTTCAGTGCAAGCCTATCAGACCCATACTCTATGCCTAACCCGTGTTCACACTTCTGTCTCTTGTCAGGTCTTTGCCCCCCATACTTGATCAGATAAAGTTTATCCATTATATTATATCTATCCCTCTCTCCAACCCCAACCCCTCTTTCTCTCTCTCTCTCTCTCTCTCTCTCTCTCTCTCTTTCCGTAATCTTTCTGTTAGCTTTTTCTGCCCCCCTCCTGACCTTCTATTTACCTTAGACCTTCTATTACATTACAAATGTATCTCCTTTAATCAAGATTTTTCCTCCATCAAAATCACTTAGATTTATTTTAATTAACAGAGTGTAATGACACACAGATGATATTCAATAACATTCTTTTCATTACCCATAACATTGATAATCAATCTGCCATTCTGTCGAGTTGAATTAACAATGAATGTGTGGTGAGTGAATGCACGAGTGACGCAGGGTCAGTCCAGGTATTAAGGGGTACTGGCATCATCAGGGGAGGGGTGTTTTTGTATTTGGTAATTATTATGCGAATTACCAAGTCACTCATAAGAACTGGAGATGGTGAGGGAGAGGGTCCTAGCATTTTATTCTCTCTCTCCTCCCTCCGACTTACCTTTTCTCTCTTGTATTATTGTACTACCCCTTTTGTAAATTCGATTGAGGCGGGGGCGTGTTGATCCTGTGCCCCCGCTCGTTACGCCATTAGAAAGCACATGACTGAGATCATGATGATAGATGGTGTATAAACTGTTACAACATCCCGGTGGCAAGCAAGGTGTAGCGGGTATACGCATCACTAATAGAGGATGAATTTGGAAGTAGAATAAAACGGGCGGGGAAAATCACACCCTTCAAAAAGATTGGTGAACTGAAAGAAGGGAAAGAAAGAAAGTTAAATGAATCTGCATGGGGTGGACGGACGCATGTGTACATGAGTATGATAATGTACAGTTTTGATAGAAGAACATTCTCCATGTTGTGAAATATGCTTTCAGCATCCGTTATCTACTGCGGGAACTGTTAATTTTAATGGATTACATGAAATTATTTTGAACGTACAGTGGGTTTTATACAAAACTGATTTACTTGCCAAACATTTATTTGGGTGTTTTTCATCCAAGTGCCCTCTCTACATTCTATTTATGACGTCATTACCCCCCAAATCTTCGTAAGATATGAAACTCCTCCTTGATACTCCTCTGTTGTATCAAATAGTGTTCAAGGATTTTTAGAATAGGATGTTTCGCTATTCAAAGACCCTTTTTTAAGTGCATGCATGAGACGAAAATAATATAACATTACAAGTTGTTATAGCGCCGTACTGGTAAAGGGGGCGCTAATCTCTCTATTATAGTATTAAGCGCACCGCACACTCGATTTGACTACCATCCGATTTTTGAAGAATTTGTAATAGCATTTGATATGAACATTCGAACATGTAAAATCTTAATGACCCTGGATCTGTATAATCATTCATTTAATTAATTTCGCGGGGTTTCACGCTTCCTTGGAGGAGAAAAGCTAATTCGGCTCAAAATCGTAGCCACGATAGACCAGTAGTGCCATTGTATTACCGGTATGTTCATCCAGGGAGTAACTCCCACCTCCCTGGTTCATCATCAGAAGTTATTAGCTGTTATCGCCCATGAGCGAGAACCACCAGAACCCCCCTCCTCCCCTATTACACTAGCTTAATGGTAAGATCATCATCAGAAGCTATTAGCTGTTATCGCCCATGAGTGCGAATCAAGCCGGAGACGACATCCGAGCCGTGTAGTAGAACAGAGAGAATGCGCCCTCGTTGATGGACTCTGCAGCGGTAGGGTTTTTGAAGACACAATTTTGTTAATAACATCAACGGTGTGAATTTCATAAAGATGAGTGAGCGATAGTCCACTGTGCGTGACACATTGATCTATTTATGTTCTTCACGTTATATTTAGGTGTCTCTTTTAGGAGACAATGGGAGGTGAAGGCTGAGGTAGGGGCATCGTTAGAGGGACAGTCCCTATTCAAGTTTTTCGTCCTAGTTTACATAAAGATCAGGAATTTCTGTTCGGTTGTTACAAATAATAATCGGCAAATTTAATGTATCTGAAAAGTTTTATTTTATCCCTGTCAGCGAATGTGAAATTTAGAGGGCACATTTTGTTTCTGCTTGTCGAAAAATTTGCCCCTAGCCCCTCCCTTCCAAAACGTCCCTGGTGATTTGTTTTTAAAGATTTATATTCATAACTTAGATCATGATTATAATCTTCCTTTGGGCCGACTAGCACGGGTCTAGGTCTAACCATTGCGTT
This sequence comes from Mesocentrotus franciscanus, assembly GCA_037976565.1. Classification (NCBI taxonomy): domain Eukaryota; kingdom Metazoa; phylum Echinodermata; class Echinoidea; order Camarodonta; family Strongylocentrotidae; genus Mesocentrotus; species Mesocentrotus franciscanus. The sequence goes on from CP137686.1 coordinate 9,000,073, forward strand.
TCAAGGTTCCTAATGTTGTCACTAGTAGGTAGGACCACCTTTAACTAAATTAACTGAGGTCTGTGTTATAAAATACAGAATTGTGAAACGCTTTACGTCATTATTTAAAAACAATATTTAAAAAAAAACTTATAAAACGCCACGATTTTGCCGCGTCATATCGGAACGAGCCTTTAAAGTGCAGAAAATTGCAGGAAAGAGAGAGCGAGTTCTTACACGGTTAATGAAGCCTGATTGTGAATGCTTATCGACGAAATAAAATTAATGGATTCCGCTCCACGATTCTATCGCTTTTAGCAGAACAAAGGAAAAGGTCAATCGATCTGAGAAGTTCTTCAGATGAAAACGAAAGGAACGCAGAAGAGTGGAAGATAGAAGAGAGGGATAGGAACGAGGGGAGAGAGCGAGAGGGATAGGGGGAGGGGTAGACAGAGGGAAAATGAGAGGTTAAGAGGAAAGAGGGAGTTTGTGAAACAGGAAATTGATGTAGAAAAGGAAAGAGAGGGAAAGATGAGAGAGAAAGATATGAGAGACAGAGAGATGAGAGAGAGAGAGAGAGAGAGAGAGAGAGAGAGGGAGGGAGGGGGAGGAGGAATCGATGGTGATATTATAATAAGGGGACGGACCGGACCAATAACTATACGAATATTGAGTTCGATGAACAATAAAATAAGTTTACTTTTACATATAAGAACTTTAATTTTTGTTAGGGCTGTGACTCTATGTTTCCTCTAGACAAAGAAGAAACAAATAAAGATTATGAACTGTCCTCTGAATTTTCCCCACTTCATCGACCTCTGTGTTATCCCACGTTAAACTATCTCGTCTTAATATGTGAATAATTTCTTTTGTTTGCCTAGTGTCCTGTTAATATCATCACCCATCCCTGTATTTGTCTATCTTTGCATAGGCATGACCAGTGTACCTCTTTCTCTTCTCTTATTCCATTTTCCTCACTTTCTCTGTTTTGCTATCTCCCCCTCTCTCCCTTCATATCTCCCTCTCTCTCTCTCTCTCTCCCTCCCCTCTCTCTCTCTCTCTCTCCCTTTATCTCTCTCCCTCCCTATCGATCTCCCTCTCTCTTTCTCTCTCACACCTTCCATTTCTCCCTCCCTTCTTCCTCTTCTGTATCTCCTTCCACCTCCCTCCTTTCTTCATATCTATCTCTCCCTCTTTCTCTACCTCAATTCTCCCCACCCTGTCTTTCTATCTTTCTCTCTCTTTATATTTACATACATGTATTTCCATTTCAAAAGAAAATCGATTTCTTACTGATTAAAAACAGACCACAAATAAAAATGTATTTCAAATTTGTTTTCTGTTTTATTATAAAGACAAAAACAAAAGTATCATTCATAGATATGAATTTGTTAGTAAGTTATTATACCTATTAATTACAATATCATCTTAAAAATAACTGATAACATTCTATCAGTTTCTCAATTTTAGCTATACAATTTCAACAACCTTTTGATCACTTGTCTAAACTGTAAGAAAAATATCAAGAGCCTTCTTCGTTACGCAATGTACACAGCGATCATTTTGTACATTTTGGCATTAGAATTCAAGTCTCTCATAAACTCGACTACATTGAGTGTCTGATACAAGTGCACATTACATAATTTTGTGAACATTACTATAGGAGAGGTGTCAACAAATTACACATACATGTAGAGTGTTGTACAAGAATCTGTGGAGCTGCACTGCACTTTCTAGAATAGCTCCCTCTATAGACAGCCGTGAGTACAATCTCCAATCCAATCAGAGCCGTCGGGTGACGTGGAAGCTGATAAGGACAATAAAGTGTTTCAAACAGGATTTTGTCATCGTTGACTGATTCTATATTAATTACGCTTATCATTGTGCACACACAGAGTTTATAAGAAAATAACAAATACATGTATATTTACTCCTTCTTACTGTTGCATATAAACTTAAAGTTGATTTGAATGAAATCGATGCACACCTCTTAATACTTGACCCAAATGATTTTCGTTTTGTACTTGAGAATACAATCTGATATTTATCTTCAAATCGATGCCATTTTTGTACGTTACTGACAACCATATAAATCTACAGCAGAAATCTTGAGCAGAAATCAAGCTGAATATGACAAATTGTATTCAATAATGTCAAGTAAAATTCAATATCATATTTCAACTGTTGATGACATGTGATGTAGGCTACTTAATTCAGTTGTACCTGAAAGCATTCAGCATTTCAGGAAATCTGAGAGAATTTTACAAGGGCTAACTATTGGTTTGTAAATACATTCTTTTCAACCAGTTAACTAATCAAACATTGTAAAAAAGCTGACTGATACTTCATCATTACAGTTTGATTATTTCTGTTTTTAACTATAAACTCATGGGCTTCAATATGACTGCATACACTGTCATTGAAATCTTCCCCAGACAATTTCAGTATTGCATGGTATTCACTTCTGACAATACAGATGAGACCACATACATGAATCTTGGTTATTATATGTAAGAGACTATCTCAAACATTCACACATTTGATTTCCTGGACTAATGTCTAAATGAGCAATTTTCAGACATGTTTGCAGCCACATTACAAGCCATATGACAGCTACATGTTATCAACATCCTAATTATATCACTCAAGCACTATGCACATTTAAAGGCAACTTTAGGTTTCATATAAAAATAGAGATTCCCATTCGCTACACTATGTGATCCCATTCACTTCATCCCATAGGCCCCTTTCATACTTAGAGTTTATCCATTGAAGCTGTTATATAACAAACCATGAATTTCCTTTAAATTGAATTTAGTATACTTATGATACAAAATTATTGAAAAGATGCTTGTGTTTCAAGATCAAGTTCACTGTTTGACTCTCTCCTTTAAGGAGAACAAGATCATTTGCAACTCTCATACAGATACAGTGTAAGTGTGAAAGGGGTGTGGAGCACATCAAACTTTCAGTGTGTGGTCTAAAGGAGTTATCTTCCCCACAATCCAAAAATAAAACCTGATCCTTATTAGGGTCTGATCTGATTTATAGGGGAGCACTTTTGACAAACAGGGTTGAAGTAGTAGTATTTTGTTCATGACAAGTAGTGAAAAGTTCACAACTCCCACCTCCCTGATCAGCATCACCCAGTTGAAGAATACATCCACCACACATAAAACATGCACCATAGCCTACCTTCCAGGAAATATGTTTTTATTAATGTTCAAACTGAAAAGCAAGGTTTTAACAACATCTCCAGGATATAGACTACACCACCTCATAATCAGTCTCTCATATGAGAATAAAAGGGTTGTCTATATACTTCAGACTCAGTTCAAATCATTTTAATTGGGGGGGGGGGGTATTTTCAAGAACTCCTGCAGCCTAGAAGCAAGGCAACAATGGGAGTGTGGTCATAAGTTTAATGGCCTCTCTTTGGTTTCGATTGAAGCCAATCATAAAGTCATAGCAGTTTAACCCTCCTCATACCAAAATGCTCAATTTTGTGTTGCTCTGCACATGGTTAACGACACAGTTGTCTCTTTGTTTGCATAATTTTGGGACATCAAACATTGATATCTAGGAAAATCTGTCACACATGTACATGTATACCCACATGTGGTGTGTTCAAAGACACAAAATAAGTTGGAAATCCAGAATTCAAACAGTAAATTCAAAAATTTCCTTGCAATATTTAGGATACCTTTGAAAATACATGGTGGGCAATATCATGAATTAAAAATAGACATGGTGCTTTAATAGTTTATTTGATGCTTATGTTTTTATGCAAGCCAAACGTGACAGCTTTAACTTTATTAAGTGTCCGGACACACAACCCGCACCCTCCTTTATCACTTGGCCCAACTTGACCAGATGTCTATCACAAGAAAATGATTGATTGATCCAGGCTTACATTGTCCCTATAGGACACATACAATGTTACTTCTTTACCCATCTACTAATGATGTGGGCATGTGAGATTGTAGCACCATGTCAAAACAATTTAACAAGCCTTTGTTATACATATCACTTTCTCCACCCCCTCTAGGCCTTCATATTAAAATTCTAACAAGAAATTGTACAAATTACTATTCTCTGGTTCTATATTCTATGAACTGTTCCAACATGCTTGTCTGACATAGGAATATTCAAGCTAGCTGACTTATTCTCTGAATTAAGATCCGACAGGGTTAACAGGAAAAAGGTACCAAGAAACAAACAGCCTCCTTATTCATTTTTGGCAACATTAATAGGAGACAAGAGAAATGTCTCACAATCCAAACACATGACAAATAACCTTCTTGTTACAAAATCTCTTAGTCACTACTACATGCTACAATTGTGTGTGCTTACATACAGTGATATTGTTGCAAGAAAAACAAGTGTGCATACTGTCTATATCTGAGTGAGTGAGTTGTCACTTGAAAGGTTCTCTTCTTCAATTAGGTATTTCCCCATGGCCCCATAAGGGATGATCATACTAATCACAACAGCCTTCTCTAAAAACCTTGCAAATGTTTTGTTTTTCAGAGACATATCTCTCAGAGAAGGCTTACCGTTTCGCACAAAAATACCCTGTAACACGCATCAACATAAATCTTGGCATTTTGGTCTGCACTTTACAAGGACACGATCGTGGCACAAAGTCAAAGCTATTACTAAATGAGCTGTGATACTGTTATACCTATACTCTGACTGTTGAATAACACTAACCGACCTGGTTAATAGCACCGGTGTTTCATAGTTCCTTTGCTCAAAATGGCAAAGAAAGACTCTACAAAATACATTCAATATGACAAAAATTTTGAGATTTGATGACTTAAAATTCATCTGCATACATTTACAAGCATCCATACTGAACATCATAGAGAGTTAAAATTTTAACATTGTTTTCACATGATTAATTTGATTTAAAATTGTTTGATCTTGAATGAGTTCAAACGTGAATCAACTTTTGTGTGTGCATTCTTGAAGGACAATTTGAACATTAATATTGTGATGTGCCTGACAGGAGAATGTCAACTCAAACTTTGGTCAAATGTTTGAAGAATAAAGATAATAGAAATAAAAGAGAAGTTAAGAAATATCACTATTAAAAAACAATTGAGACAATTTACAGAATAATATGTATTGTACCAACGTACATGACTACATGTAGTCAATAGAAGGTAAGAGCTCATGCCTACATCTAGAATTTTAAATCTGTTGTTCACATCCTTCTAGCAGGCACATGACGAAAATCAATGACTATTTCTTGTCATGTGACAAGGGTCTAGATTCACAACTCAACAAGTCTTAAAAGTAAAATACATGTAGATTTAAATTACACTAAAACTCTTTAAAAAAATAGCATTACAGAACTGCAATTTCTTACATTTCCTTCCTCAAAACTAAAAGAGAATCTTTCTCCAATATTGCCGGAAATAGCTATAAAAAACGTTATCATTTGTTGCTTACAGTTTTATCTCATTTTCAATTTCTTAAATTTCCTTCCTCACAAGAGAATCAATCTCCAATATTGCAGGAAATAGCTAAAAATTTATCTTTTCTTGCTTACAGTTTTATCTCATTTTCAAAGAAGGTATAGATGACTTAAACATGATTATTGACATGAATAAAAGCAAAGATATGTTTCTAAGATAAGTCTATATGATACATACAACTATATGAAAGATAATCTCTTCAAATATACCTCAACATATATACACAATAAAGAAATGCCTCTTAGTCTTGGGGAGCGAGCATGGGGGTATTCATTATCCCCTGCCTGCCCTACAAGAAAAGTCTATACAGTCATAAATACATGTATACAGTATGTTTACAAAAATACAGAGAAGAAAAACATCCATCTTACAATATTGCGGGATTAAAATTCATATTTGTACAGACACGTACATCCGATGGCTAAACCTAATTATACAGTACATATCACAATGAAAAACAGGTGTTGTAAAAAAGGAATTAGTTCCTTAAATATTTCTTTTAACTTTCTTACAGCCTACAGGGATGAATGGTGATGATAATAATTTAATATATAAGTGGGATATATATATAAGAGCTCAGTAATCTTGCATCTGTCTGAATTAAGTACATGTAAATAGGACAAACATACCATCTACAATGTCAGTGAATCACATTTATATCTTAAATAATGAGGATAAAAAGAAGAAGAATAAAATTAAAATGGCTTTCCCTGTATCACAAATTTTTTTTTTAAATCAATAATAAAAATGTACTTATTTTTCAGTGGCACATATAATAGAATAACTTGCTAAGGAGGAGAGGGAGGAGAGGGAGGAGAGGGAGGGAGGGAGTGAAAAGGGGTGAGGAGAGGGAGAAAGTGAAAATAATGAATAAAAAAGATAGATATTGAGAGAATGAGAAAAAAACATGTAGATGGAAATCCATGGTCCAAGCACAACCTCCAAGAATCCCAAATTGCTCATTACCAATACCAAGCATCTCTGTCTAATGGATAGAGGTAAATATATATCTGATTTCCAGCATAAAAGAAAGAAAACTAGTTTGTCACATGAAAGCATACCACCTGTATAGAGTGGTGAAGTGTGACGTCATCAAAAATCTATTTTTGGAATTTCTCAATTTTTTCTTCAATTTCCGAAAGACCACAAAAAATAATGTCCAAATGTCGAAAACCAATTGAATAGGTTAAGTATTGGCTGAGATATGACCATCTGAATAAAAAGATTGCCTATGGGAACTCAGTGCTATATTGCTCTGGTTCATAACATTAGGAGCCAGAGCAATATAACACTGAGTTCCCATAGGCAATCTTTTTATTCAGATGGTCATATCTCGGCCTATAATTTACATATATTCAAATGGTTTTTGACATTTGGACATTATTTTTGATGCTCTTTCGGAAAATGAAGAAAAAATGAAGAAAAAATGGAGAAATTCCAAAAATAGATTTTTATGATGTCACAGCTTCGGTACTCTATACCTTCTAATCTCTGCATTGATCCTACTCAGCCCCATAAACAGTTAAGGCAATGGGATCAGGTGGGGAGTACATTCAAAATGGCTTCCCTAGCAACAGGGGGCAGGAAGACGGTCGTTAGCAACCATGTCGTCTGTTTCCTCCTTGATTAGAGGAAAGAAATTAGGCTGTCTGTGGGGGATTTCCTAACGCTCCAAATCTTCATAACAACTTCATTTTGCATGGAATCCTATACTACTCTAGAATTGTACCAGTTCAATCTGAGTAGGGAGAGTGGATGGGTTCTCCTTATAAAATATAAGCCATCTTGTAAAAACATAACCTGGCTATTAGGACCTATTGGTCTATTTAGACATTCTACATGAATTCTAATACTAATAGTATTGTGAAGTATTTCTACAATCAAGGTATAGTAGGCCGTATGGGGATCGGAGAGGTTCAAAATTGCTCTATACTAATCTCCCATTCCGTACGAAGATAACCTGTTTATAAAGGCCAGTTTGCTGATACATTCGAAATAGACATCATTTAAAATGTATTCAAATACTATAGTCTGGGATTGTGAAGTACCTCTATACAGACACAGTTAGGAGATTGGATGGGTTAGAAATAGCTCTGAAGTAAAACCTATTTAGCAAAAAAGATTACCTGATACATTAAATGTATCAGAAATGACTGGAAATATGAAAAGGAATAAACAATCAAACCTATCATCAGGCTAATTGTAAAAGAAAGACAAATTATGCATCGCTGGCAATTGACCTCAAATAGTACATCTCCATTCAATTTATATTCCATCTGATGTAATGTGTGACCTAAATTATATCCTGTTTCTATTAATGGACAATTAACAACCGTCCCTTCGTCCGCCAGACTTTGTTTCCTTATATTTATTTTTAATTACATGCATCATGCATGGCAAGTAGGCAGGTATGCCTGGTGTATTGTAACACTGATTGTATTAAAGTAGCTTCTATTCAACCCATTTAGTTCTGAATTCTTGTATTCTCAAAGGGCCCTCGGTTTCCCTATGTAATGGATTAATGTAGAAAGATCACATGATATTGACAGTTTAGATTAGATAACCACAAAAGTCAAACACCAAGTGAAATTCTTACATCTTCTGAACTTACTAAAGTTCATTGAAATACCTTAAAACATTTACAGCTCTTAGTCATTGCAAATTTCCTGCTGTGGTTGCTTCATTCAAATTGCAAATGAATGGAACAATGGCAATATCTTTTTGAACTGAATTAGTCTTAATCATTTGGTTTGAAACTTCCAATGCATTTTTTCTACAACATTTATAATACCTGTAAATCTATGAACAATTCGGCAACAGCAGACCTTCACAATGATGTATGCATGTGCACAAACACATACCTACTTATCCTCTGCTGAAAACCAAAAGGGTTTTATCTCTTTGTAAACATAGATGGACAAATGCCCTACTGGTACTAAGCAATCAATACCGATAACTACATACTTCTCATTTGGCCTTACACATCTTGATTAGTTTCTATAGCAGGCAATGAACTGTGCATGGCCTGGGAGACTCTGGGAGACTCTGTGAGTTGGAAAGTGAAAGTAATTAATAAATGATTGTTTAAGTATCAACAATGATCTTAGTTGATAGAATATGAAATATAATTTTCCATTTTCCATCTATACGCCTTCTGTTGTTTTGAAAGCACTTCATCTGCAGAGACCTAGAAGGGTACATACCTGTACATATACAATCATGTAGGTCTACTGATAGTTTGTCACTTCACATACGGGTAAAGCCATTTTGCATTGAAACAGATGAAGTAATCATATACAGTGATAAAGCTAACATGGTTCATTACATGCCAATTTCAAGATTAATTACGGTAATTATAGACTTAAACAAAGGAAATAAAACTAACAAGTGGCGCTAATAATACATTATCATCTGTTGAAATCAAGATGGGCATTAACTACATGACTGAGTTAACATACTTCTATAGCTCTCAGCAGACTGTAATTATGGTAGTTATTTAATGAAATGATTTAAATGTGATTCATTTCTATTAATGGTACATGTCTAAGAATACTGAAATGCTATTGTTTGTAACATTAATAGATTTTTATTAGAAAATAAATCCCTCAACCCGATTACTACATTTCATCTGCTCAGAGTCTTAAAGGTGATAGGGCTGGGCCTATTTGTAGATAGAGTTAAAGATAAAGTTGAGTTCTGGTCAAGCGATTGCACTGAGAAAGAAATGGTGTGGAATCGATCAGAAAAAGTTGATCATGTAGCATCTACATTGTAAGTATTGGTGTGTACTGCAAGGTTCTGGACTTATTAAAATGATAAGAATTTGGCCCAGTCTTGGTAAAAGTAACAAGCACTGTACACAGAAAGATGTATATGGGACTACACGAACATGTGATGTGGCATACAAATGTGGTCCTTATTTTTAAGCTGTTAAAGGTCTTTTCAGGGAACATTTTTACTCTGATGTTCTTCCACACTTGCATAATAACAAGGAAAACGCTCACAAAATATGTTTCACCTCTCCCCAGAACTTAACCTTCTCTTTAATGCATGCCCTAATATGGCTCTCAACAAACCTCTCATTTCCTGTCTATGGATTGAAACACTACATTACACTACACTGTCACTAGGTAGGACCATCTTCATCAAATCAAAATTATATATTCAGAATTCAGAATAATTGTAGGTTATAATGTAATGAGATATGGTTTATGGGATGGGAGATGGCTGTGGTAAAACCACAATACAAGGAAGTTTATGTGGTATAATACAGAGAATCATGTCTGTGCTTATTCAACATGGGTTGAGGTTTATAAAAACAGTCAGAAGATATCAAGAAATAACACATATAGAGGCACAGAGAGAGAGATAGAGAGAGAGAGAGAGAGAGAGAGGGGGGTAGACAGAGCGAGCGTGACAGAGAGCTAGAGAGAGAGAGAGATAGAGAGAGAGAGAGAGAGAGAGACAAAGACAGAGAGAGGCAGGAAGAGATAGAGAGACATAGAGAAGATGAGCAGATACACTGTACATATTGTATAGGCCTTAAAGTGGCTCAAGAGACAAACTTGAAAGTGAAGAATTTTTGTTATAATGATTACAAGAAATTTGTGGTTAAGTTACTCATTTCCCTCATCAAAACTTGTTTACTATCACACATGAAACCTTGCTCAAAACTTGATCATATAGCACTTGGGCATCTTCAAGAGCACTGCTCTCAAAACCATCTTCAATTTCTCGAAGATAGGTCCTAGTGTGAACTCTCTACTGTCAAGGCATCTATGGGCCTCTCAGAGGGGTATTCCTATGGGTAAACATTATGCATGCTGTGAGTGCAAGGAGCATCACAAACTACACACAGACACATAAAGGCTCAACATACATGAATATACTCCACTCATTACTAGGTTAATGGGTAAGACAACCATGAAAGTGGCAAGTGAACCACTATAGAATTGTGCTCCTAAATGCAAACCATTCTGTCATGATGTTGGGCATTTTGGCGGAAAGTGTCTTGACATTTGAAATGCAAATGTAGGCCTATAGTTGCATCTCATCTTTGTCTCTCTTTCAATCAACGAAGTCCTAGAGTCCCCAATACCAGTCATTCCCAGTCTATAATACATGGAGGCCTTCATAATCCTCTATGGTTTTTCCCTTTGATCAGTCTTGTGTGTATTTTGCCACTTGTCAAAATGACATTAGAATCAAAAGACATGTCAAAACAAGCTCATAAAGATATAATTATCTACCACTGATGTGTGACATCGTGGTTGATTTAACAATGTAATCTAATAATCAAATGAGTTCAAACTGAATTGTCTGTTCACAACTTATTACTATAATATGATTAAGGTCATGATATGATGAGTCTAATCAATTGAATTCAGGGACAATAATAGCAGGCACTATACAAGCATCCTAACCTTGTCTTTGCATCTGTTTACAACTCCATCAGAGAAAACAGATTCAAACATTTCAAAATCGATTCCCAACAAATTTAGGTGGACAAGGGAAACACGTCGAGTGCTAATTTCCATGGCAAAACGATGGCACCTTCAGTGACAAACATTTATTTGAAGGACAGAAATGAAATGAAAGAGTTGGCAGAGGCTTCGCACTTCAGGTCAAGGCCCTATGGGTATGCCAACACAGATTGTATTGAATGAGACTAACAATGGACATAGCACCTTGTCTGTTCCAAAACAAACAAGATACAATGTATCTAGTCACTACCCAACCTACAAAGCAACGAGTTGGTGAAATTAAAGGGGCATATCAACTTTGCTTTTTTAAGTCTAATTCAGGGAGATGGGAGAGAACAAACAAGACACAATGTCTAGCTAGTCACTATCCAACCTACAAAGCACCGAGTTGGTGAAAGTTAAAAGGACACATCATCATTGCTTTGGTACAGCTGATATTTTGCACTTACCGGTCCTTGAAAAGATTTTCATTTCCCCCAATTTTCCCCCATTTTTTTGACCTACAGGAACCTTTCAAGTTTCCTGGTACCTTGAAATTACTGAAAAGGGGGGGGGAAGGGGAGGGGAGGGAAGGGGGAGGTGGGCATTCATCACTAGTAGAGCTCCATGGGGCAACTTCTTAAATTTCCTATATTATACCTTTAAATGGCCCACTTACCCTGTTTGTTCAACTGTTCTTTTAGTATTGGGTGCACAATGTTTCTGCATAAGAAACAGGATAACCAGAACGTCGAGAATGGACAGAATTAGCTGATTCAGGCCATTTCAGGGAAGAAATGACATGCCTGTGAAAATAGCATCTTGTACGGTACAAGTTTCACAGGCATGTCATTGTACCTGACAAGGTATACAGTGTACTCTCAAACAACACTCCTACTACTACCCTCACATGAAATGAAATACAAATTAATGGCTCTAATGGTTAGGACATAAAACCAGTTAACTGATTTATTTGATACCTTACAACCTATTTTTATTACTGGTTTCTAAATGAAGGTTGTTACGCTATTGTTCATACATGTATACAGACCTGCGTAGATCTTAAGCATCCTAAGTTTGTCGTGTTATGATTAATGATATTCACAGATGTAGTTTATGCTCATTTTCAGTTTCCATTTATCACAATTCAACTGGCTGTATTACAACGATCTTATTACAGACAATTAACATTAATAAAGAGAAAAAGAAGAAAATTAAGCGATCATCAAACTTTTCGAGGATGTGCAAATATTGTACTACACTAATCTCCCAATCTTGCCAAAACAAACAAATGTTTAAAGTGTGTCAACCTACATGTAATGCCTAATTTACCCTTTAATGTGAATATGACACAGAGACGTTTATTAGGATTCAAGTGCTACCATTTTAGAGTGCACGAGTATGGAATTCTATCTCGCTAGCTAGCCAGCTACTCATCACATATTTTCTTTCCATCTCCTCTCTGAGGGCAGCCCCTAAAACCCGGGTCTGCAGAGCCGATCAAACGAATCCCCGCTAGAGTGTGTGTAATTTGGACGCCAGGGATCGGAGCAATAATACCAGTATCAACATCTCCCCCTTCTCTCTCCCTCTCTCTATCCATCTCAGAACGACTGACTCGTATCACAGAGCTAGCATGGAAGCAATCATGTTGATTTTATGCATGCGTTCATGCAATCAGTCCCCTTTAATATTACTCTTGGTTCATCGGTCCGTTGTTATATCCCCTCAAACGTGATACAAATTGAATTCATTTGGAAACCTAAATTTGCTCGACCGTATAAAACAATCTAATTGCCTCTATGTACACAGGGAGTTGTAATATTTGATGTTCTTTGTCTAGATAGGTTCACATATGCAGAGAGGCGCACCATAGTATCAGTATAAACAATGCAATCTATATTACACAAAAGACATGCAATTTCTTCCTTTGTTTTAATTCTATATAACTTTTGTTTACATTCCTCTCTCTTGGAAGGAGCATCACATGCCTATATTTCATATTTTATATTTAAATTCTACATAAATATGCTTCATGAGCAGCTTATATTATTCTCAATTGGATGATTGTATCCTTAGGCTTAGAGTGGTAGGCCTTAAATATGTGCTCTACATCCATGCCTTCTCCCTTCACTGTACCACTGCAAGATCAATAAGTCATGTTTACATTAATTCATACACAGCAAGTTTGTTACAGTCATGGCTATCATGCCAAGTTTGGGCGTAGACCCATTTATATCTCATATACATCATGTGTGATGCATGTAGGTTAACTGCTATCTATGGCGATGCACCACTGATCAAAGATATGTGATCTTGATGCAGTCAGCTAGCATGCAGGCTTGGCCCACACACTAGCCCTGTGTTCAGACTACTGGGATTCATCATATAGCTAGAAGAAATTAAGTGTTTTTTCATTAGTCCGACAGTCGTATCAAGAAACATATTAAATTGAAACGCTTGTTTGAGCATTGCCTCGAACAAAAACTTGAAAAAGAATCAGCATCCCGCTCGAGTCCGAACGCTGTATATTTATCATATGAAAATCGTATAATTGTGCGGGGCTTATCGTGAGTGCACACTTATGATTAACCAGCTGCCGTGTCAATTGACCCCTTCATATTTCCATGATGTTGTTTTCTACTCTGTTCATCCCTTTCGCTCTACGATAATGTTCATAAAACGTTTCTTTATACGATTTTCATATAAATTTCCTACAGTCTGAACAACATCTAGGCTAGGGAGGGAAGCTCGACTTATCACAGGCCATGATCAACACAAAACAACCCATTAGTTGACCTCAATAGAATACCCACAATCTTTTCTCATCAAGGAAACTGGCTTGGAGACTGATCAAATGCATAATACTGATCAGAAACTTGACATGTGATCTGAGATAACCACAACCTTGAACTACTGCCAATATATCATAACATCAACTGCTGAGTACAGAGTAGAAGGGCGTTATTCTTCTGACATAAGGCCTGTCGTCATCAGACCGAAGTTGCAAAATAGCCTGCTATTTTAACTAGCCCGATCTCAAATTAGCCAGCTAATTTGCGTCTTCATCAGCCCGCAGTTGCAATTATCGGGCTTTTTGATCGAGAAAATATCCCAAGAAATCTTGGTCTTGTTTCCAAAATAGCCTGCTATTTGGGAAATAGCAGGCTAATATGCGCCCGTCCGAGCTAGTTTGTGATGAGCGTATCGGGCTGATGAAGACAGGCCTATAGAGTTAAATGCTCTCCTGGCTCCCAACAGATGATATATAGACCTGTCGTTCAAAAGATATTCTCTTATGCAATCAGCATACAATAACTTGCAGTTGATAATAGCAATGATATGTAAATCAAATGCATGCACATGACAGCTGACTTTCAATTTCACATAGACCTATACTGTGTATGAATACAAAAACAAGCAACAAATCCCAAATGTGAATATGAGTCTACTGTGTCCACTTTGTATGTTTTGCTGTATTACTTCAGTGTCATTTTCATGAGTTATTTGAAAGTCAATGATAATCTAGATGGCATTAAACCATTGAATGAAATATAGGCTGGGTAACTTTTAAGAAAAAGCATTGGAGATGCATATTCAAAGAAAATAAAGACATTTACTACTACACAGATCGGATACACTCTTGTATCAGAAATAGCTGAATCAGAAAGCAACTTGATTCTGGTTAATACCGGGGTGACAAATTAATTCATCTTTTAAATCATCTCTGCAAATTAGGCAATGTCTCAGGTCGTCTGAAGGTGAGACTACCAAGCCACTTGACCAAGACCGTGGCCTCCGAGCGAGGCAGGCAGGCAAGTGGAGGTGCTATGCGACACTCCCGCCTGCGATATCTCGTTCCATTTCGTGAAAATTAATGACGCTTCCTCGAGCAAGTGACACATTAGAGTGGACAGGGAAGCTAGTGAGATAACCTCTTGATTAGTTTAATTAAATCTTTCATCATTCAGCCAGCTGCAAATCAATTCCTTTCTCTTTCGATGGACGGACAGGCGAACGGACGGATGACACCCCAAGATAGAATGGGACTGACCATGGTCTGAATGTCGTCTCCTAGGAGAATGCAGTCAACACCCTACTGTAGCGATTCCATGAATGTTGTATGGGATATCGAGGCATTTTCTAGCCTAGAGAAATGACTTAAGCGATTATTTCACTAAAAATTAAGAATCTCTCCTAATCGATCACTGATTAATATGGCACTTTCATGGTGATGATTGCCTCTATATTTCATGTCCTTATTAATCCACTGTGTACATGACTAGGAGTGTCCTTTTATTGTATTACTGAATTGCCTGTTAGCAAAAAGGTATCAAACTTTTTATCCCAAAGTACATGTAAACATTTTATTCCATATTTACTGATAACATGTACATGTAGTTGCATGATAGATCATCTGCTGAAAATCATATAGCTATTTAAAACAACATGTAGTACCTTTTAATAGTTGGGGCGACAACGTGATTCCTAAACATTCTATTCCATGTTTAACATATACCGTATATTATTCAGAATATATCATCTGCTTCAAGTAATTACACCATTTAAAAATCATATCATTTTAATTGTCTCTCAGGAGAAGTTGTGATCCCTAAATCCTAGTTTACTCCATCTTTAACATGTACATTGAGCTTCTACATGAACCAGGCACAGAGTTAGGTTATTCCGTTCAATCTCAGGCGTCATCAACACCCTGATCTATTCTGACATTTCAAAAAGAAATCCTGAGATTTCCTGTGAGGCATTTTAGAATGTAAATCTAGTGAGGAATACCATCCTACAGGCTGTTGTAGGTTCAGGTGAAAAACAAGGCCGCTAGCTCTGACGTAAACTCCTCATCATATATGCATGCCCTATAGAAATTATGAGGCTTCTAATACCACAGATATACTTCTTACACTTAGAACGTGTTGAGCTCAATGTTACCTGCAATATATGTTTGTAAATGTCACTGGACCTACATTCTACCTTACTCTCACATCCGTTCATTAAATGCTGGTGTAAATTACACGGAAATAAATTTCCATAAAGTTAATTTCATTTGCGATACCTTGCATGTCAGTTTTCCCTTAGGCCATAATAGATGCATTTCACGATTCGTGTTCAACATTAAAGTATATTTAAAGGGAGCTGGTGGGCTTGCTTTTGACGCATTTTCTGAAGAAAACCTTGATCTTTTACCCACGTACACTGAACACATAGCACAGTCATCAAAGACGATAACAGACTTAATCTGAAATCTCAGCTCTTCGAATCACAGACTTTCCATGACGTATGGACTGACATGTTCTGCATTGATCTAGATCATAGATGTAGGAACTAAAATAGAATGCTATCACATCAATAATTCATGGCATATACTGGCAGCATTTTTTTTTACTGTTTCAGTATTTTGTCCCACTTGTATTCACAACTAAGCCCCCTCGGCTACGTCACACACTTTCAATTTAAAAAGAAAAATTGTTCAAAACACTATTTCCTGCTATTGCATATTTGATTGATGAATGAAAAAATAAAAAACCTACAAGAAGTGGAGAAGGTGAAAAACACCTGCACGCTAGGAAACAACATTCATAACCAGTAGTCCAGTAACAGGTATATCTAGGTCAGGTTCGGCAATACTACTACTTATAATTCTATAATGCAGGATTAGTCTAGATTGCCCGAACATTGCAGCCATAATGCAAGTTAATAACGAGTCTGGCAGCTAGGAACCCTGGAAATGTAAATCTTGTTATCCATCCCTACTGAAAAAAACAATTTAAAACTTATATATGTTTGAAAGAATATAGTAGGTGAGTTTATAAGGAAGATGTTCTGACATTAAGTGTACTTACTGCATGTATTAAGTACATGCTGCCTCACCTGCCTGCCTAGAGGTAGCTGTAGAAGGGTGTTTTTTAAACACACAATTAGCACCCTTCTGGCTCCACACAAAGGAAATACATATTGTTGGAATTTGAATTATTCATAACTTTCTTGCCTACTGTAACTTTAGGGCAACAAGATTCTATATTTCGATTTATCTATTAAAATCTGGGGTAAGCATCCAAGGAAAAGAACCCATTCTTTTAGTTGCCTTGGAAACCCCATCAGGAAATGATCAGTTTTGGATAGATTGATGAATATGAGTGACGCACAAAGTCAATCTATTTCACCATCAATACAGTAATCCTATACTCTGTTCATATCATCAGGGTTGAGGGATAAATCCATTCTTTTCAATACAATAATCCTATATTCTGTTCATATCAGTGTTGCTTTGGGGTGAAAATCCAATCTTTTCAATATTCGTATCATGGTGGGTTTGAGGTTAAATCCTTTTCTTTCAATACAGGGATATGAAGACAGCTGTAACCTACAATGGATCTCATATCCAACTCTTTAATTCTTTCTCTGTCAGCTGAAATAGTATGCCATATTGCTAATCTGCCATAAGAAGTGTTTCATCTGTTCAGAGTCAGAACGGTGGTAAATCATATCTACTTTAACAAAGTTTTAATGCCCGTTTGGCCCTCAATGGACAATACGTGTGTTTACCTTCTATATATGCATGAACATACATGTACTACATGTACATGCAAGACCTCATTTATGGAAATATCATTAATTCATAATGAACTGTAATTTCATCTACCTATATGAACATTTTAAAGAAGATAAAAACAATTTCCGGTAAAAAAATTCCCCCCTTCCACCCAGTTACCAACTGCAATTCTAATCATCATGGTTACTAGAATGAATTAGTCTGAATTTCGGAGGGTATACTATCATTATTTCCTGCAACAAATCAAAATACCACATTTTGCCACCTGACTAAGCTTCTGTAATGAGCGCTAGATAATGGTATGACTTTAATAAACAGCTAGGAGTGATGGAAACTCAACAACAATACATGGTGACATCAGGAGTTCTGTTCAGCCATGAATTACTGCACTAATGAGATCTTTTACAAGGACATGTAGCATTTCCCCAAGACAAAGGGACAAGATGTGAAGAATAGCTTCAAACACAGACACCCTGAGACCTTTTGTGTTGTACCTATCATAGGGTATTACATGGTTGACAAGGTATTGATAAATGAAACAAAACTTCTTATTCATATTTCATGGACCATCTTTACTGGTCCATCGGAGAGCGTTATTGGGGGTTGCATTTTTAATGGCTTCGCGACTTTGCTTCTCCCTAGGAGCTCTATAAAATTAATATCCGTCCATCAAAACCCTGGTAGATTGAACACACAAATTTCCATCATTAATGTATAGAGGTTAGGAAAAGGGCAGTCCTGAAGATAGTTGGAATAGGTTTAGCATTTAATAGTGATATTTAATGGATTGTAAAATTGAAATTTCACAAATATGAAAAAAAGTAAAAATACAGGGGAAGCCATTTTTTTACTCCATTATTACATTATTAAAATTGATTGATTCTTGACTTCTTAAGAAAGAATCCTGTAAAGCCAGAAACATTCAGGTCAACAGGTGCATAAAATGTTTGTGAATTTTGAGAGTTGCTAAGATTCATGCCGCAAAATAATCAAATCACAATTAAAATAAATCTAAACTTGTGGAATTTGCGACAGTTTCTTGCCATGAAAATGGCTATCTTTAAAAATTCATGAAAGTTTCCAGTTTTACAGGATAACATTGATCTTACTAGATTCTGCAATGACTAGAAATGCCTTCACATAGGCTGTGCTGCATCGATATCACAGAGAGAATCACAATAGGGCTCTTTTATAAAATATTATACAAGTGCTAAAACAAAAACATATTGACACACACATACAGCAACATAAAAACAAAGTAAAAACACATAAAGCCGATAACAAACAAGACATTGAGAGAAATACACATGCAAAGATCCACACTTCAGCATGTTTATAAGAAAATTGTTCAGCAAAAAAAAAAAGACTTAAAATTGAACACATCTTGAAAGCGATGCTGGCAATATCCTGATGATCATAGCGATGACAGATTCCAAGGCATATCCTGCTAGCGAATGTTGAGTTGCTTGTATTTATCCTCAGAGGAAAAAGCACACGGAAAGCAGCATTTCTTTTTACTGGGTGGTTGATGCATTCTGATTCCGAAACAAACATTTCCTGACATCAATAAGAAGGAAAAAATGAAAGCTTTCTTGCAAAATGTGCCCTTGGATGTAAAAAAATGCTTTCAGGGTAGACAGCGAGTGCACCATTTGATCCATGCAGTATGCATTATAGAGAGAGGTGAAATACAAAGAGTTTGGCAATCGTTGTGTGTTGGGTAATCACTGTGCAGTTGCATCAAGCGCTGAAATCCAGCCAAGTTGTTCATGTTATGAAAACGGCGATTCACTTGTATATTATAGAGATTCATTGCATTTAAAATAAACCTGTATCCATTTAAACAAACCATTCTTTCATCCTGGAGATAACATTTTTATTTGAAATAAATTTGTTTTCTAGTTTCCAAATTTCCAAGCATGATTCATTATTTGTTTTTCTTCATCTAGAGGATATTGTACAACATTTAATGGGGTCTTAAGATTTTCCTGCCATGTTGGATTAATGAGTTACAAATGCAGCTCTCCATCTTCTAATAATCACATTATGTCGTCTTTGTTTTTTTTCTAGATTAAATACATTTTATATAGTTTCAAAATGCTAAGTATTAGTTCACACACCCCACAATTCATTTCCATAAGGCTTTTCTTCCATTGCTTTCTTTGTTCAATGGTCACATGATGTCCACAAGCAATGAGAGGCCACTATCCGATCGCCTCTTCAGACCGGTGCCACATCTCTCATCCTGCACCCCTGAGATCCTGAGTGGAGGAACATGTCTAAGACTTGATCACAATCTCTCAAATTCCCCAGCGTACATGTACCTAGGAATACTCGCCACTCACACTCGTCATCATCACGACTCGCTGCATCTCGCATCCTTCTCGACGTCAAAGGGCGATGGATTCACAGATGGACAGAAGGGTTGAAACGGATGGATGGATTGACTGATGAGATGACTGGTGGAGGATGTTGACCGGAGGATAGCATCATCATGTTACCATGGTGATGATGATGGCATCTTTCTTGGCTTCGATGTTTTTGAGTTGCATTTTGTTTGCATCAGGAAATCCATGGGTGTGACTCTTCTGGAAGACTGATAGAATCAAGAAAAGAGAAATACAAGAGAGAATGAATAAATGCACAAAGTTTGCTATTCAATAGATGTAAATGACGTTATACAGGGGTGAAAGTGAGAGTTTAAATTTTGTTTTTGGAAATCCGAGCGCTTGTGCAAGGCGTTCAAGCAAGTCATGACAAAACGGCACCTCCTCCCCCTAATTTTAAACTGAATTTACAGCGTTCTCAGGGATTATTTATTTTGGAACAAAAAAATCATGAAAAAAAAAATCATGATAAAAAAAAATCAACAAATCAATAAAAAAATCAACAAAATCAACAAAATAGTGCTTGATTATTAAAAAAGGAAATTGTTATTGAATTAAAATATTAATTATCTGCTGAGATCCAGAAGGACATTAAAGATACTATGTCCCTTTTGCAGCCAACATCAAATTTTGTAGAACTTTGCAGGAATTATGAATATGTCATGTATGTCCTATCTGTGAAATTTAAACGTTAGCAGTGTCCTAATATTCAAATTATGCAAGGAAACCCGTTTACTTGCTAGACTTCACTGTCAGACACTATTGAGTGACTGACTGGCTTTTTTCATCTTTGGTAATAACATACATAAAATAAAGGGTACATGAGCATTTGTCTACATCAATAACCCACTTCTTGTAATGGCCAAAATTAAACTGATTGAATCTTTGCGCAGCATAAAACGTACAACCATTCGGTACAATGGTCTGAAAAATCAGACTATTACTTACTGGCTCTATAGCTCCTAAGTCGATTCGACAACTAATAGTCGTTATTTTCCCACTTAAAGACATTTTCAAGCCCCCCGGTTTTTTAGGGAATTTCTAAATTAGTATTGTCTTTCAAATGCCGTTGGAATTTAACCTTTTCATTTTTTTGGCCTGCAAATGGGATATAGTACCTTTAACTCATGTCACCAGGTAAACACAGAGATAACACTCTTGTGGCTCTCAACAGACAACATGCAATTTATAATATAAAATTGATTAAAAAATGCACTGAAATCCTTTACTTAATATGAAACATCTTAGGTAAAATGCAGAATTGATAAACATTTCTGTGCATTACAGAAGTCCCCAAAACAAGAAGTAATAAAACCTTCAAGAATTTGAAAAATAATAAGGGTGGACATTTTTCAAATTCTAAGGATGAATGATTTTAAAATGACAGGAAATGATAAGAAAACATTAATTAAAGTCAGATGTAATCAATAAAGCATTTCCTGAAGATACCATTATCAGTCAAGTCCACAGACTTCCACCCAAAGGATGATAAGATCAAATGACCCCAATAAACTTTGTCCAAACATAGATCCATCTGACCTCATATCATACTGCATGGCTCAATATGTTTACATACATAGTCCTTCTTCAGGGCTGAATGGATATAATTCATCTGGAAAGACAAGTGTGTGCTTGGGGCAGAGGCTACATGTACATGTAAACCTGTATGTAGTCCTTTTACAGGGAGATAGGACAGACTAAATGCATGTAAATGCATGTATAATGTCTCAGGGACTACAGTAAATCATATTTATGACTACATGTATGTTTATTTACATTGGGAACAAACTATATTTTTACCTTGATGTTAGCCTAACTCTGAATATCATAGGGTTGATTCATCTCTATGATCTGTAGATTTGTTATTTCTATTCTTTATTAGTCCTTCATCTTGGTGCTTCCTTGCCCCTTCACTCTCTCCCACTGAGCCAACAAATGACCCCCTCTCTCTCTATCTTGCTCTCTATTTCTCTCTCTCTCTCTCTCTCTCTCTCTCTCTTATATATTTCTTGTCCCCTGTATATGTATACCCCTCCTTCTCTCCTTCCTATTACCCCTTTGCCTCAGCCTATTACATCACCTTCAAAAGATAATTAAACCACAAACACAAACATATATTTGACAATAAAATCTATTATATCGCTGCATTAAGAGCATCACAAGGTTACACTAGAGTAGGTTTGTCTGGATACATCTAAGCCATTTATGATACACAACATAAGCCAGCTAATCATACTCAAGGACTAATGACACATGAATTATTATTAGAAAAGTTTCCTATTATACCCTATGCTGATGCAGATATTATTCACAAACTAGAAACTGTGAGGTTCAAACAATGATTCAAACTTGAAATCTCACTGTTTTGAGCCTTTAAAAAATGAAATATAGTATTCAACTTGACTTGAATCATTGTGATCCAAATCAAATTGATATTTTTGGTTCACATCCAGTCATCCACATCAAAGTGTGATTCTGATCACAGCGGCACAGTTGATGTTTATATTATCAAAGCTCAAGGTAATACTTTCCATGTATGTGAACAGCCCCTATTGCTTCCAAAATGCCACTGTTTGTATATGTAAAACATGCAATGTACTATAAATGTGTATGAATGAAGATTAAAGCAGCTTTTACAAGACAATACAATACAACAATACTATACAAGACACAAAAACATTTTGCACTCATAAATTTGGCTCCCCCAACCACGGACCTAAAATAATTTTCAATCTGAATGGTTTATATCATGAAGAATGTGCATGTAGGCTTATAGTTATAAATGTAGATCAGCAAAAAGTACAACCTTCTACATGTACATGTACATGTCTATGGAGAAGAAAACTTGCTAGAATCTCATTCACTGAAAGTACAACTTCCATTTGCCAGGTTCAAGTCAGAACCATACAATATCACCTCTTGTAAGTTGTATTCAGGTCAACTGATTCAAACCAATCCATCCTAAACCATACAATTGACTGTATCATCCAGACCACTATACCGACAAGTCAATTCATTTCCCAGCATTCATACACCTGTTGGATTGAGTAGACACGCCCCCTCCCTCTCCAAACTCCATGACAAATATGAAAAAATGTCCTGTCTGTTCACTTCCAAGCTACCATACAGCATACTACCCTGCAGGGTATCAATTGGATAATTCAGTCAGGGTCACATCAGGTCATTATGGTAATTGCATTCATGACATGACCCCAAACTTTTCTCTACTCTCTGATCTATGCTCTGAAAGGCAGCTTTGATCATTGTACTGTCAACTGCTGGCATGTTCAAGCTTCCATTTAGCCCTAAATATTAAAAATAAATTGACTCTAAATGTACATATTATTAACTCAGATCTACATGTATGTGACATGGCATAAAAAGCACATCTTTTGAACCTCCAGGAATGCAAGAGTAGATTTTACAGAGGGCCAAATTAGCTCAAATTGTAGACTAGTTCCCTGGTAGAACATCACCTCTGTATCACCTGTAGCAATGTTTTGTAAACCAACCCCAAGAAAAGTGTTTGGGTCTATCTACAGGGTCAATGGGTTTAACACAATTCAGATTCTCTATTGACAACATCTGCTATTTCTATACACCAAGAAATGTTTTATTGATTGTTGTAGAAACTGATAAATTTATCCTGCACATTATAAATAACTCATTTCATCTGTTTGAAGCCAATATGGTGTTAACTCTATAGATGTATGATCAAGTTCATGGTGTTAACTCTATAGATGTATGATCAAGTTCATGGTGTTAACGCTATAGATGTACGATCAAGTTCATGGTGTTAACTCTATAGATGTATGATCAAGTTCATGGTGTTAACTCTATAGATGTATGATCAAGTTCATGGTGTTAACTCTATAGATGTATGATCAAGTTCATGGTGTTAACTCTATAGATGTATGATCAAGTTCATGGTGTTAACGCTATAGATGTACGATCAAGTTCATGGTGTTAACTCTATAGATGTATGATCAAGTTCATGGTGTTAACTCTATAGATGTATGATCAAGTTCATGGTGTTAACTCTATAGATGTATGATCAAGTTCATGGTGTTAACTCTATAGATGTATGATCAAGTTCATGGTGTTAACTCTATAGGTGTATGATCAAGTTCATGGTGTTAACTCTATAGGTGTATGATCAAGTTCATGGTGTTAACTCTATAGATGTATGATCAAGTTCATGGTGTTAACTCTATAGATGTATGATCAAGTTCATGGTGTTAACTCTATAGATGTATGATCAAGTTCATGGTGTTAACTCTATAGATGTATGATCAAGTTCATACCCTTCATGGCTCAAAACAGATGGTTTATTTCAATCTAAGAATAAGCAAAATAGTATACAGTATCTCTATAAGTAGGCCCTTTTCTTATACATGTACATGTCCTTAGCCAAAAAATGTAGGCCTACCAATCAAAATATTTGCCTGGGCATCAAAACTTGGTATGAAATAAGATTATCCACAAGTAGGCATAAATGACAAATGTACTTCAGAATCGAAAAACACAAACAACCAATTTATGACAAGAAATGACCTGTACATCAGATGCACATGTTATCCCCTCAGCAACCTGTTGTTATACTACTACTGTGTTTCCTACTAAAAACATCAATGGATAAATGAAGCCATTACGGTACTATGACATACCAGATCTAAACGAGGGATATCACACCCATACCGGAAACTACCTGCCATAAAACAAACCATGCGAAACGATGACGAGAAGGGTTCAACTTTATGGCTTTTCTTTCACACTACGACAAACACAAATAATTTGGACTAGAACTCCTGATTCCATGTATTAGGGGATACCTGATCCATAGGCTTGAGAAAGACTAGACTTGGTTCTTTTAACCTAACATGATTAGAGGTACATGTAGATGTAGGCCTACAGAGTACAGTGTTGGCCTCCGTTGCACTACTTGTAGGCCTATCATATGTACAGTGTATAAGCCTACATTGTAATTGTCAGTAGGCTTAAATCTTTCTAGTACCTGGCCTACTGTAGGAAATACATCACTAGACATACTGTATATGATAGGATCAAGTGCAATTTAAAAGTTTCTAGCAGCTTATTCTTCAAATTAGATGAAATTAATTATTTAAGGCCATACATGTACATGTATTTATACCATGCATGTACTGTAATAAAGCCATGCACACATAGGTCTTCATTAATATCAAAGTTGCAACAGATAGCACCATAGAGATGAATATTTGGTTTGTGCTCTTACGTACATGTGTATTTCCTTGAGATGCATTCAACTGTAATAGACAAAATGTTGCTCCAATTCCAAATCTATCTAAATTTCATTTTTTGGATAATATACCCTCTTGGTTTGCTCCAATGATGTTCTTTACTTTCTACTGCCACGTACTGTCCGTAGTATGGCTTTTAAAGGTCCGACATTTAGCTTGAAGTGCCTACATCATCAATATCTTCAGCTCAATAGGTTTGTACAGTGCTTCCTGGTTCCTGTAAGCATTTTCTTCGAAAGCAAAAGTAACTTGATGCTAGTTTGTATTTTGCATGATATTAGCTGGTAAAGTTCATACTAAGGGCATGAATAATCAATGCCGGCCATGTCACTGTTCATGTTTATCTAAAGCTGAAATGACTACAAAAGAACAGATATCAATGTAAGCCTGCAAGAAAGGTAGCATTCTGGGTGTTTCTCAAAATCGTCACAAGTACATGTTCACAGACATCCCATTGAAACTTGTGTTAAAAAGTGAATCACATTTTTTCAGGAGCATGAGATGAGGGATTAAAAGAAAAAAAATGTTAATGTTTTTATTTATTTATTATTATTTTGTTCCTTTTTTTTTTAAAACAGTAGTCTGTTGTGCCCCGAAATCAGTCAGTAGGCCTACAGTACTTCTTGTATTTTACATGGAGACGTATTACATGTACCGGTACCTACTTGTATCTTGGCCTGTAGGCTGTAGGGAAAAATAGAAATGTACAATTCATACGCAATACAAATGTATTGTATATAATATCACTGTTACATGTATATGGACTGACAATGAGTTGCCAATATGAGAAACTCAGTCATACATGTGTACCGGTACTTTGAATGATCGTAACTCAATTTTTTAGAAACTTTCTGATCTGTACAATTTTTTTCAAACTGCAATCATTTGCTTTTTTTAATGTATTTCTGCTTTTGGTCAAATAAACATGTTCACAGAGCTTGGATTGTCATCTATGGATTTTTATGGATTTCTACTTTTGGTCAATAAATATGTTTTTCCTATAAACTCTAAGACCCCGTTCTCATTCACTTCGTTGGAGCGGTCTAACTAAGACCCGTTCCTCAGGAGCGGTTCTAAGGTGAGTGAGAACGGTCAAAGTGGTCCAGGAAGTGGACTTCTGGACCGCTCCAGAAGACCACCTCGGAGGTGGTCTTGAGGAACGGGTCTTATTAAGAGCGGTTTGGAGCGCTCTAACGTGCGAGTGTGAACGGAAGCGTACTTTGAACGGAAGTGGTCTAGTGACGTTGCACGCGAAACATGTAGTACGGTACATACGCTTAGTATTCGCGAAAAAATTACCCGCTGACCTGAGCTGCCATAGCAACAAGACCACTTTGACTCGTGGAGCAGTTTGAGCCATAAAAAACTGCTCGGAGTGTGAACCCTCGCAAACCGTTCCTCAAGACCCGTTCCTCTGGAGCGGTCTAACTAAGACCACTTTCAAAGTGAGTGAGAACGGGGTCTTAGTCCCACGGAGTTGTAGTATTTTCCTCCAATGGTCCTTGCAAGGTTATGACGGAGAAGCAACGTAATCACATTGATCAGGAAGCACTAGTCAATGCTCATGGGGGATAATCACGTCAGAGAATGGCAAAAAAACATTAAGTAATCAGTCAGTCAGTTGGTCATTTCAAGATGCAATCATCCACCCAAAGTTGTTAATGGCACTTTCAGAGAAAAATCCAAAATTACAAAAGCAAAGAAAATTGTAATGACTATACCAGAGAGAAGAGGGGGTGGGGTGAGCAAAAAAAAAATGAAGACATATAAACAAAAGACAAATGAAAACTGGCCATAATGATGTTTCTCTTCATTGGTCATAGAACTCGTCAGGGTTCACGCCTGACTTGTCGCATGATTATCGTTAACGCTAGCGTTCGTGCAGAGAAAATTTTGCGATTGGGGGCGTCACATATTTGGTCGGCTGTCAAACTAAATCAGATGATGGGGTTGCTGAGACTCAGTGAGAGTAGAAGTAAGCAGTGGAGCAAGGGAAGTGGGAAATATGAAATGCAATCAAGCTTGATCAAATGAACAAGCATTTTACCAGAGGCATAGTGAAAGTAAACAAGTAGCAGATTGCAAAATGTCAAGACAGTAATGTACATGTACATTGCTCTTTGAGTTTCTTGTTTTTGGCCAAGTTTGTGCATATCGTGCACTTTATGGAAAATTTTATTGTTACACTTCTTCACTTTGGACAAGAACAATTGAAAATGGCAATGATGAAATTTTATGAAATATTCTGTACAAAGCAAATTGAAGAGGAGATCGCAAGATAGGTCACAGAGCTGCCAATTTGTGTTTCACTGATGACAACATAGAAAATTCATAACCTTCTTATTTTTAATTGGATATTACACAAACTTTTACAAATTTGTTTGTCATTTTTCTGCTTTTACCAAAACCAACTTAATATCAGAATGGACTTCCCCTTTAAGTACATGTAGCACAGTGAAAGAAAGAACCATATTGTAGTTTCAGCTTGCAAGGATAATAAACCCTTGTCAGCTGCGTACATGTACAGTACATGTATAATGCATATCAGAGGATCTAACATTCTAGACAAAACCATGGACCTACATGTAAGTCACCTGGCCAACTACATGTATGCAAGGAGTTTCCAAGACTGGTTACAACCTGATGTCTACAGTGACAAGAGACTGACAAAGTTGGGCTAGGCTAGGCTCAAGGCAGTATGGAAATTTGGGTTAAAGAATAAATAGAGTTTAACTACCCATGGTTTTATTCATTTATTTGTTTACATATCAAAACAGAGTCTGTACTTTATACAGACTAGGCATGGCTTTGTGTATGTTTGTTTATAATTCACAAGAGTCTGTACCAACAGACTAGCCACTGTGTTGTTGTTTATACTCCATTTGACCCTAACAGGGTGAACCTACCAGCCTATTTATGGCACATGACCTTGCATGACCCCATGTTCCTGAAATATAAATGGATTGGCAGATACATTGAGACAAGTGATAAAGTGAGACATCAAAGAATTGGAAAACAAGTATAATGGTACTGGTACATGTGCATGTACTGTAGGTTGGCCTACAACTCTCTCTCTCTCTCTCTCTCTCTCTTTCCCTCTCTCTCTTTCTCTCTCTCTCTGTCTGTCTGTATATGTGTAGGCCACCATGTACATGTGTGTCCATGTAATGTATATACATGTAGGTCTACAAAAAACATCCCCCTCTCTCTTTCTCCATCTTTCTGTCACTCACCTTTTCTCTCTCTTACTTCACCTTTTCCTTCTCCTTCTCTCTCTCTCTCTCTCTCTCTCTCTCTCTCTCTCTCTCTCATACCACCTTCCACTTCTCAAACTATGAATCTATGGATTTGTGTGTTTTAATATACAGCTTCATATTTTGATGCAACTGCTTTAGACATGATGTAGGAAACAAAACTATTTTTGGTTTGGTTGAAGAACCAGCATGAAGTGCTCAAACTTGAGGGAAGTGTACTGTACTCTGTAGTACCTTGGTTAACTATCTGTACATGTATTTTAATATACAGCTTCATATTTTGATATAACTGCTGTAGACATGATGTAGGAAACAAAACTATTTTTGGTTTGGTTGAAGAACCAGCATTAAGTGCTCAAACTTGAGGGAAGTGTACTGTACTCTGTAGTACCTTGGTTTATTAACGATCTGTACATGTATTGAGCTACGAATATGACTACATAGCCAAGCCATGGCTATAAAGTACAGAATGTACACTCTATCTGCTATCACAGTACTCTAGCATTATCAATGTAAGACTGTAACTGTGTAAGGGCCCATAGAAAAGTAAAGGGGAAAGAGGAAATAAACCAACTTGAGAAGGGGTAGAGGAGAGTGGGAAGGAAGAAAGAGAGAGAGAGAGGAGGGGGAGGGTAGATACCATACATGTACAGTACTGTTACTTGTAAATAATAACAAAGGAATAATAAGTTTCTACGAAATTAATGTATCTACTTTCTACACTGTACATCTATTTTCAAGAATATTTCTATTAAGCCTTAAGGACAACAATACATTTAGCCTTGAGGCGAGGATAAGTGAGACTGATGACTAATACCCAATCCAGTCTAATCCTGGGATTAATCTCAATTCTGACAATACCAAGAATTCAAAGACATTCCTACCAGTACCACCACTTTCTCTTCTCTCTCGAGACTCTCCTGTACCTACATGGTGACCAGTAGTAGAACAACACAGAATGGTCTGAGCTTTTGACCTTATTATTTATCAACCACACAAAGTCACACAGAGTCCAATCCAAGGGTCTCTACTTCACACACAGTTCAATCCTATTGCAAACATAGATTGTTATCCATCATGCATGTCTCAGATCTTAAAATAGATTCACTGAAATGTCCTTGATTATAAGTATATCCTAAATTGAGGGCTACAAATAATTATAAAACAGAGCCAAAATTACAAGGTATTACCTGTGTAGACTTGCAATAAATGCGTTTAATGCAATAAATTACACATTTAAATTTCTTCAAAGACATTTTATATAACACTCACCTATACAAACAACCAAACAAACAACCAAACAAAGAAACAAACAACCAAACAACCAAACAAACAAACAAAGAAACAAACAAACAAACAACCAAACAAACCTACATGTACAGTGTACATACTGTACATGTCTAAGTACTGTACGGATAACAAAATCACTAAAAGTTCATTATTGACATACAAGATGTGGGTTCAAGTACATGTATATGTATCGTGTATTCATACAGTATCTTCAAGATTGATATGAAAAAGCCTTACTTTTATACATCTACTGTAGGCCCATACAGGTAACATGTGGTGACGTGTGTTCAAACAAGGAGATATATCTCCTTGGTTCAAATAGATAAAAGGGCAACAGCAGTCTTCCATACGGCACTGGAAAACCAAAGGCAGACCTGTAACTAAACACCTCACCCGGATGCATGGAGTGACATTCAATAATCCCCTACCATCCCACATCAGACATAGAATCCTCTTCAATTCTAAGGGTATACCATTGACATTCATGTTTTATCTACCCTCAAACTATCTGACCCCATTCTGTAACATCTACTAGTACCCATTGGCTTTGTTCTACAGCACACTACATCCCTTCTTAGAATCCTGCAGGTTACATGTATGTACCCCAAAACTGATTTCCCAATCTTCAGTTACAGGTATCACATTCACACAAGTGGAGAAAAAATTACACATGACCTCAGATTTACATGAGGCTTCAGACAACTCAATTGGGTTTTGCTTAAATGCACCATACAACAAAAAGTGGAAAATTATAATAAATAAAATCTGCCCCTATCCCCCATTTTTCTTAAAATCAAAGAGAGAACAAAAATACTTTTTGTACTAATTTTTTCACCAGAAAGTAACCATTCACTTTTAATAAAAGTATGATAGTCAAATGGGATGAGTGCTACAGTACATGCTTTCCATTTCTACATCTTTCATCGCAGTGAATACAAGAATCATAATAGCAACAATTCATACAGCACCCTTTCCACCATAAATTTACAAAGTGCCTGAAGAAGTCAAATAGCTAAATAAAGAATTTGTGCATGCCTTGTTTTTAACCCTCAAATACAGCCTCTTGTCACTCATTTACTCGCTCAGTTTTGCTGCTACAGTACAGTCTTTTGAGGAGGTACAGTACATGTACTGTACATGTGCATAAAAATGTGTACCAAACTGTGTCTGAACATGGAACTGAATAAAGCTATAGTGTAAACAGAGCACATTATGGATGTATTGAGGACACACTTAGCATAAATAGAACAGAGTTACACTGTAGGCTTGTTCTTTGTGACCCTCTTTACTTACACTTGGCCAAATTATTATTTGTGTTGAAGATGTACGGAAATGTGTTGGCTGCAATGTTGGCACCATTTTAATGTTCAATCATTCAGAGATCTCTAAATTTCATTCAGCCATTTATTTTCTACTATTAAAGGAGTTTACCTGTATGTCTGATGTGAATGCTGTGTTTAGAACTCCTTTATTTGCCCTCACTCTTTTCCCCTAAAAATGTAGCTTGATATTTCAAGCAGTGTTTATTATGAAATATGATTGTACATTCAGTGTGTGTTGTAATAGAAGACTAATATCATACATGTATGTTCAGAGCCTGAAGGAAGTTAACTCTATGTTTAACTACAAGGTAATGCCCTTCTGGCTCCAAACAGACGATATGCTTCATTTTGTAAGCAATAATGTAACTCCGAACACGTATTAAGCCCTACATGTACATGTAAACCACAAAGACACCTCAGGCACAATGACATCACAATAACCCAATAATTTGAGCAAATAGGACAAATTTGTGGCAAAGATGTCCAATTTACTTAAAGAGGTCTTCAGTAATTGTGGCGCAAGACAACTATGGTTGCCCATTTTTCCTTGCATGTCATCATCAAAGGCCGGTTAGTGATAATGGTTGTGGTTTAGTACATCCTCCACATGGGACAAAGGAATGATACTGTTTTCATATTTACAGTCAAGTCAAGTCTGCAGCATGAGCTAGAGCTACTGACTAGATCTGTAATTGTAACCAAAATATGGTACAACTGTTATGTTCAAAGAAGCAAGCAATATGCACATCACACTGTCTGTTAAGAGCCGAAGGGCATTAACTCAATTAATTTACATAATGTTAATGCCCTTCTGGCTCCAGACGATATTGTCTACTAAGAGCCAGGATTGCCTGTAGGGCTCCACACGAGCTCACAATTTTTGAAGGAATGGTCCAGAATGTAGTCGTGAGCCCTACCGGTATAAATTGAAAATTTCAAAATTTGGGGGGTTCTGGACTTAGATTATGGGTGCCCATGTGTGCCAGGTGCTTGTTAGTATCGAGCCCTGCAGTTGCTACAGAGACTAAACTAAGATTAGTACAGGATGAAGTAATACATACCTGTATATCAATCAAATTATTGGCTTACTTTTGGGTCCAGATTGGGTCTGGACTTGACCCTCTTTAGCAGGGAATATGAAAGGGGTATGAGTGTGGTGCATGCTGAGTATACTATCCATTAGCCGTGAAGGGCCTAGGGGGAATCAATTTACTCCTGACCTTGAATTTGCCTAATACTTAATACCGTAGATCCAGATGATAGGAAGGAGAAGGGAGACAGGATAATGTTGAAATCTGGATTAGATACAGACAAAGTCCTCCCATCTCGCATCACATGTGAGTAGGAGTAAGACATAAGACACAGAATGCTCAGATCTTATATCAAAATACTGTCAAACCAGAGACTTCTACATGCACTAAGCTTACATTTATGTACATTACATGTGAAATTGTGAAGGTAACAGCATACAGGGTTGCTGAAGTTGCTGTAAAATTTCACATGATTTAGTTCAAGTTCAAATTGAATTCTTACATTTTCAAATTGTTTCTTGGTGTGAAATCGATGTTATGTGAAAATTCCAGATGGAAATGTATTTACAGACGTTTAAAGTAAACATGGACTTAATTTTTCTAAGGTATTGGTAAGATACTGAGAGTAACTGACACTTTGTCAGCTCATATTTGATAAAAACATAATAATATCATTTGTAAAATAAGGCTTTGCATAAATTGTGAATAGACAGGGAGCCTAGAACTGCACTTAACCTAGGAGGAAGGACAGTAATTGTATCTGACCTTGGATTTTGCTCATATGCATTTCATCATCCCGTAGAGGGCTCATGATATAAGTAGTACTTATGCCAAAGGCATCTGCATTAGCCCTTCAAGTCGATGGCAAGTCACATTGTCCTACCCTACATGGAGCATGACAAGGATGTCGTGAATGCTCTCAAAAGTGCAGAACTTAAGGTTATTGGATGCTAAGAAGGTAATCATGTTTGATGCAACTCTATTGCGTGAGTAAAGAACCTGAGAGGAACATTAATTGCACCTGACTTTGGTTTTGACCAATACTCAATGCACTTCACGTCTTCACCACCCCAGACAGTACAGTACTTCTGACATCAAGTGCTTCAGCATACAAAGCTTCAATCCATGACTCTTCTCATTGTCCACAAGAAGTCATCATGCCCAATATGGAGCATGTCGAGGATTTCATGACGTTCTCAAAAGTGCAGAACTTCATAAATAATGCATTCTTCAAAGATTACTGGTAATGACTTCTGAGAATTCTAAAAATTTCAATAATCATGTTTGAACTTTGAAAGCAACAACTTTTTTGTGTGATTAAGAGAGGAAATACATTGTACACAGTACTCAGAGATGCCTTTGACTTTGACTGACCTATTAAAGAGAAAGATAATAGTGCCTGACCTTGGGAAAGGCTGATAGTCGGTGCTTCTCTACCCTAGAAGTAGACAGTACTAATGACATGAAGTGTTTCAGTATACAAAGCATCAGTATTAATTACCCCATTACTCTTCTAGTTGTATGTGACAAGATGTATATACAATGTACATGTACATGTATGTAATGTCCCGTTAGGCATGTGAAGGATCATACGAGGTTCCCCAAAAATGCAGAATCTCAAAGGTTAATGAATTCTACAAAAAAATCAAGATTAGTGAAATCCACAAAATTCTACAGAAGCTCATACTGATCTTGTTTCAAGCAATGTTCTCTGTGAATTTGAGAGAGCACCAAGGACTTCATGCTGCCTCTGAAGGACCTTGGAGGAATGATAATTGTACCTGACCTTGAGGTGGCCAATAAACTACCCATTTAATCACTCACAGACAGTGCTCATGACATTGAGTGTTTCAATACACACAAAGCATTAGTCCCTCACCGTTTAAGGATCCTGTTCTCTCAGTATGTTCGGTTACATTGTACCTGGTAAAGCACTATATACAGTTGCAAGAAACAGGTATATATTTATTTATTTATTATCATCAAGGAGCTATAAGGCTGAAGCATACATGTACTCCTAGCTACATGTACTATCAAAGATGGCTCTTTGTATGAACACTGTGATAATATTGCTCCTGTTTATTAAATACAAGTGTGTGCAAAGTTTGCAAACTGCTTCAGGATGCGTTAATGTTGGATTACAATTACTCCACAGGGCCAGGGTAGTCTAGATTGAGAGTACATTTTCTACATTGTGCATGCATTCATGCAGGTAGTCTGAAATCAGAAGCATTCCCAATCAATCTTACATTGGGGGTCGAATGAAGTTTTCCTCATGAAAGGTCACAAAATCTATTTTTAGCTAAGAAACCGCTTTGTCTTGAAATCGACCAAAAAATTGGTTAAGTGTGGAAGCAAATGAAGCATGCCGCTAATGGAGCGTTCTTTTGGTTCGTTCATCAATAAGAATGATCATTATTTGGGAGTGCAAATGTGGTTCGTTCAATCACAGGCTCACAGCCATACATGTATTGCCAGACACACATGGGACATGAAATAATGTTCATAAATGTTCTTGAAAGTTCATCAATGTTCTTGAAAGTGCATGCCAGACTCTATGGATTACTTAGTGTATTCATTATTTTATTCCTCCCTAACACCTTCTCACACAAACATACAGGTACATGTACATCTCTCACTGCATACATGTTACTAGCCAAGAGCCAGAGGGCATTTTAAAATCAACATAACATCTACCGGTAGTTAATGTCCTTTTAGCTCTCAGCAGATGATAAAGGTTGTTTTTTATTCTCAGTGGAATAAAATTAAAACTTGAAATCAATGCCGATTAATCCAGACCACAGTTCAAATCAAAGTAATTGCCTTAGACTTCTAATCTAAGCCCTACATGTATTTGTTGTCCCTGTCTACTTTTCTACGCTACAATGTATTTTCCATTCATGGCGCTTTGTCAGTCAAGTTCTATCGAAAGCATACACGTAGGTATCTAAAGAAGATCAAACCATTATCTTAATTTTAGCAGTCATAGCTGTGCTGCATGCATCAGGCAAGATCTGCATCCATCCCTCCACTCCCTTAGAAAGCATGAGATAGTTTGCACCTCTAATTAAAGTCATATGACGAGTTGAAGACTGAAGAAAATGCTTTTGTCTGCATTATTACACTGGCGGCAGCAGCCAATACATGCAGCTCACTGCCCGTCCATCCATACAGTATAATGAAGACAAATGAGCAGTCTTCTCACCGATTCCTCTAATGATCCCCAGATCCCCTGAAAGCTCATCATGAAAACCTCTTCTATCTCTGTCACTTTATATTTCACAAAGCCACTTGAAGTCGAAGACCGGCATGTTCCAAGATTTTGGGAGTACACAGAGATGCTCTAAGTACCTGGAAACTCCATCTTAATATTAGTGATGCTTTCATCCCTCTAGGAGGGAAAGTCAATCTTGACAAAACTTTTTTTTAAACAGTGTATTTCCTTCAGGGACTTTATATAAATTTGAATTAAGTTTAACAAATAACCGCAAGATTGGGATATCACTGTCTTGGCTAAAAGGTTATACTGAAAGAGATTTCTTTACCAAATTTTCATCGATAGTACATTTATACACCGTCACAAAGTTATTAAATGAAGTCCAGAAATTATGTAAAGGAATACAAGATTCTCTTTTAAACACTAATCTATCACAACATCAATAACATACAAACAGATTGTTAACCCTGAATCTACTGAGGAAGGTATCTACATGTAGCAAACAACCCTCACAATCCATTATCCACAAGGCAGAGGTGGCAGTAGGGTCAAATTCAGAGGGTTTTATTCAATGGGAGGGGGAGGGGAGGGGGTGGCAGTAGGGTTGAATTCAGAGGGTTTTATTCAATGGGAGGGGGAGGGGAGGGCACAACAATAACAAAAAAATTAAAACAATCTCTGACAAGCAACTCCCACCAAAAAAATATGAAAAGATGACTCTTTGGTCTGAAGCAGCTAGCAGGAGGGGGAAGTTGTGCTCGTCCCCTTTAAAGGCCAGGTTCATTGATTTTGAAATCGACTTAATTTGGTATCATTGTAATCAGAACATTACACTGAGTAAAACTATCACATTTGTGTAACTTGTAAATTCGTGCAAAAATTATAAAAGTTGATTAAACTTGACGAAATATCACCCCACTCGAGACCCGAAAACATCGTAAGTCAGGTGATTTTTGAGTGACGTAGCACAATGAACAATTAATACAATGGGCCGCTCAGCTGATCGGTGCGCGATGCAGTTTGCGTGCAATTCACATGTATTGCATTGACTCTTGAGGACCGTACCCATTCTTACCCAACGTTGTTTACCTTCATCAAAGTCACCCTGAAAATATCGATATGGACGAAAACATACTTGATTTGAGTTTTGAGGAGATAGAAGAAGGAAGTACCTCGGACAACGACAACGACAATGGAGATTTGGGAGATCTAGACCTAGAAGAAGATCTGGAAGATTTTGCGAAGTCGATGGACAAGCACAAGCTGTCGGGGCAGCCGCAGTCGCTGCGTATCTACATGAGCCCGCATATCACAGCCAGGCCAGCCGGCCCGGCGCTTGATCGAGCTAGCTGTGAATCGCGAACCGGACTGATCTAAGTCTTCTCTCGACTTCCACTTTCCCCATTTATCTATCAAAAATCTAAACTAATCGGCCTAATCAGACATTTTCGTAATGAATATTTGGACAATTATATGTAAACTTGTCGCATATTTTGCCCCAGAAGAGTCGTTAGTTCAGCATGCAAAATGTCTTAGGCACTCCCAGATCCGACACATACACGCTGAGCTGCCCTCAGAATATGTGATTATTTTCCCGATTTTTATGGTCAAATGTGACGGTAAATAACATAAAAATCGAATACACATTTGTAGAAAGTATTATTTATTCAGTGTATCTCATTCAAAGTGCCTAAAATAAAGGAAATATCACAACTGGCGGTAAATATACAAACAACGTTAACCCATATCTAAAAATTGCAATGGGTATCCAACATTGTCCCGAATGTGTGATTGCAGGTTGTTCATAATGTGACGTCATTTTATCGCATGTAAATAACGCCGTCATTTCACTTTGTGAGTGGGTTTTGGAAAGGGTATCAAAATTGCAATTAATTTATTCCTCACAATAGTGAGGGCTTTAAAAGTACTTTAGTCATTTTGTTAATGTTCTCAGCAATCTGTAGAGGTGTGATTTGCTTTTTTTCCAAATTTTAATGAACCTGGCCTTTAAGGGCAATCTACATGTAACCCTTGTAATAAGTTGGTTTGTATGAAATCAGACAAATAACAAAAACGGAATGGCAGAAGTTTGAAATGAATCGGACCAATAGTAAGGAAGTTATTAATGTTTGAAATATGAGATCACTATAAAGTCTATGCGAAATTGCGAATCTCAAATTGGTAGTTCGGTCAATGGATTGTGACGTACAATGTATAACTCTCCCATTTGCCGTGTACAAAAATATCATTAATTTCTGTTTTTCAACTTTTTCTTGTAAGTTCCTTCTCCCTTGGGGCACTACTCAAAATATATTATAGATAGAATATTACATGTATCATACATGTACAATGTAGGTCCTCTAAAAAGAATTGAACCTCCTGAGCAGTGAATTTTTGACAAATTTAAATTTTAGTCATTTTATATGTTGGAACAGATGGGAAAGTAGACCGGCACTACATCACATTGACGTTAGCGCTTCAGCCAATTTGAAGTACCCATATATATATATATATTGATTACAACGTTCAAAAATTCATAACTTTCTTATATTTAGTAGGATTTAATTGAAACTTTCATCAGTTTTCTTCTCTGATTTTTCTGCTTTCTTTTAGAGTAGTTGTCTATTTGGGTAGGATTTCCCTTTAAATCCACACATGGGTTGAAGACTTGAAGTGATGTCAGATATTATGTGTAATTCACCTTGAAGAAGGGTTATTAATCAGGGCAGAGTTGTTTGTTTGCTGCTGTCTTAAAGTAAAGATTCATTGAAATTTGGAAAAAAAGGCAAATCACACCTCTACAGATTGCTGAGAACATTAACAAAATGACTAAAGTACTTTTTAAGCCCTCAATATTGTGAGGAATAAATTAAATGCAATTTTGATACCCTTTCCAAAACCCACTCACAAAGTGAAATGACGGCGTTATTTACATGCGATAAAATGACGTCACACTATGAACAACCTACAATCACACATTCGGGACAATGTTGCATACCCATTGCAATTTTTAGATATGGGTCAACGTTGTTTGTATATTTACCGCCAGTGGTGATATTTCCTTTATTTTAGGCACTTTGAATGAGATACACTGAATAAATAATACTTTCTACAAATGTGTATTTGATTTTTATGTTATTTACCGTCACATTTGAGCATAAAAATCAGGAAAATAATCACATATTCTGAGGGCAGCTCAGCGTGTATGTGTCGGATCTGGGAGTGCCTAGGACATTTTGCATGCTGACCTAACGATCGACTCTTCTGGAGCAAAATAGGCGACAAATTTACATATACTTGTCCAGATATTCATTACGAAAATGTCTGATTAGGCCGATTAGTTTAGATTTTTGATAGATAAATGGGGAAAGTGGAAGTCGAGAGAAGACTTAGATCAGTCCGGTTCGCGATTCACAGCTAGCTCAAGCGCCGGGCCGGCTGGCTGTGATATGCTGGTAAGCAAGCTGCGCTGGATGCAGGCAGGTTGTGCGTGCGTGCGTGCAGCGTAGATACTGCACAGACGGGCCTACGCTATATACGGTATACCTGAACGTGAACGCTACATCAACGTATTTGGGAGTTATAAAATTGATTAGACTTAGAGCTACGATTAAGAACCAAAGGTACTTCCTTCTTCTATCTCCTCAAAACTCAAATCAAGTATGTTTTCGTCCATATCGATATTTCCAGGGTGACTTTGATGAAGGTAAACAACGTTTGGTATGAATGGGTACGGTACTCAATAGTCAATGCAATACATATGTGAGTTGCATGAAACTGCATCGCGCACCGTCGCCAATCATTTCAGCTGAGCGGCCCATTGTACTCATTGTTCATTTTGATACGTCACTCAAAAATCAGCTGACTACGATGTTTTCGGGGTCTCGAGTGGGGTGATATTTCGTCAAGTTTAATCAACTTTTATAATTTTTGCACGAATTTACAAGTTACACAAATGTGATAGTTTTACTCAGTGTAATATTACGATTGCAATGATACCAAATTCAGTCAATTTCAAAATCAATGAACCTTCTCTTTAAGGAAGAGATAATACCTATTAGTTTAATGGATAGGAAGGATAGGATGGATAATGAGTAATGATGGCAGGGGATTATCTTAGTCTATTGTTTGAAAACAAAGGATTTGTTTAGGTCTTCCTCTTCCACTTATCCCTCTTTAATTCTTCTTAATCCTAGTTCATTAGACCAATAGAGTGGTGAAGTGTGACGTCATCAAAAATCTATTTTTGGAATTTCTCAATTTTTTCTTCATTTTCCGAAAGAGCACCAAAAATAATGTCCAAATGTCGAAAACCAATTGAATATGTTAAGTATTGGCTGAGATATGACCATCTGAATAAAAGATTGCCTATGGGAACTCAGTGTTATATTGCTCTGGCTCTAATGTTATGAGCCAGAGCAATATAACAGTGAGTTCCCATCAATCTTTTAATCAGATGGTCATATCTCGGCAAATACTTAACATATTCAATTGGTTGACATTATTTTTGGTGCTCTTTCGGAAAATGAAGAAAAAATTGAGAAATTCCAAAAATAGATTTTTATGACGTCACAGCTTCGGTACTCTATTACTTCATGCACACAATGCTCACCAGTAATGCCATGATACATGTATGTACATGTACATCTACAATTTAGAGCCTATTCTAGACGTCATTGTACATA
The DNA here is from genome assembly GCA_037976565.1 of Mesocentrotus franciscanus. Classification (NCBI taxonomy): domain Eukaryota; kingdom Metazoa; phylum Echinodermata; class Echinoidea; order Camarodonta; family Strongylocentrotidae; genus Mesocentrotus; species Mesocentrotus franciscanus. Next base: position 9,040,030 of record CP137686.1, read on the forward strand.
CATAAGTTTGTAGGCCTGCTTGGTATAGGGAACATACATGTATGGTGTACAGACCTACCGGTACTGGTTGCAATGAGCAGGATGTACATGTATCATGATGTTTGTGTAATAATCTAATAGTTATTCAATTTAATGAAACCACTTAATACAATTGAATCAGACTTTCAAATTATTTCATTCAGATAAAATTTTACATTTTTCTATAAAACATTTTGTTCTAAAAATAAATATTATCAGTTCATCACAATATTAAAATTGTAATTGAAGACAAATAAATCTATTTAATGCACAATCATTTTCATATTACAAGGGATAGTCTACATGTAATTTATGTGTACAGTACATACTAAATAATCCACTTTTTTGAAGAAAAAATATATATATTGAAAACATCGCATGTCATGTTAAATTTGCAATCACTATTAAAAAAAACCATTGCCTAAGGATAAGCCAGTGTGCATTGTGTGAGTACATTGTAGATATCCATGTACCGGTAGGCCTACTTTTCATTTGTTGGATTGACATATAATATGTAGAAGGGAGTCAACTCCTGAAGTATTGACACCCTTCTGGCTCTGAACAGACCATTTATAGACCTATCTGAAGTATATGTACACTGTATGAATTAGCCTGTGGTGATAAATCTTGAGCACAAGGGCCATCCCCTACAAGATAAAAGGTCAAGAAGAGATCAAAGATGAACAGACTAATCTGTGATCAAGCCTTCAATTCACTGCTTTGTGACATCATCAAAGACTGTTCCTTGAATAGAGCTGATAAATGGAAACAGGAAGGAAGTATTACTCAGATAAAAGTCTTGCTCTCCTCTGACCTTCCTAACCAGTTAAGTCCATATTTCTTTGATTCAAGAATGGTGAGTTCACACTTCCATGAGTGACAAAGTCATGCACAGGCAGCTAATGAGCAGAATTAGAATCTGAAGTCATAGAAAAAGAAATTCCTAGAAAGTCCCTCAGAAACAATTTGTTCCTTAACTTTGGAATGACTGTAGTTGTAGATGCTTTGTCATCAATCATAAACTACAAAGCTGTTTTATACCGTCATCAGGTTTTATACATTCCTCAAATATCTGAATTACATGTATATTATGATAAAGAGTCAAGACATGACTATTCTGTACCAGAGATTATGCTTACCCTTTGAATGAATCATATATGCCTACACATTCCCAATTAATTGATGTGTTCCAGGTAGCATATTGTGTTCACAATCACTTCCCACTGTTTATTAGGAAAGCAAACTTGGGATGACGATTTAGAGTCAACAATAAGAAGAGACAACCTTGAAACCAATTCCATAAGCTTGGAATTTCAATGCTGCTAAATAGCAAATATTTGACAGTTCTTTGTCATTATCACTGATGTGTCAACACACTGACAATGCCCATGGTTAGAGATCCATGTAAACAATCCCACGCACTTATCAATTTTTCTGTCAGTGAATCCAAAATTCTCTTTCTTTGATTATTAGTGAAGGCTTTATTATTGGAACAAAGAAGGAAAAAAAAAAGAAGTTTGAATTCTGGTGATGTGTATGGTGGTGGTGGGGGTGCCACTCCCACACCCAAACACCTCTGAACGCAACATGAGTAATGCAAATGCGATTGAATTCACTTTAAGCAAAATAATTTAAAGAAAATGTTGAAACTTTAAAAGACAAATTTGTATCATGAATTCAAATATTAATCATTTTATCAATCACATCATTAATCAAATCACATCATTTTACACCTAGTTAATGCCCCTCTGGCTCCAAACAGACACAATTGTCAGTGATACGGCACTAAGATACAGTTTTCAATGTCAACTACCAGTAGACAGAAAAACAACACATATTCCTCTAGGTATTTAGACAAAAAAACGTTGCCAGATTGGCTTATTATAGCGCTACATGTACAGTACCCGTTTAATGTCTAAGCCTATTATTAAGGATTCATGCAGTATACATCATTTTTCATGAATCTTCAGAATCAGGGAGGGAGAAAAACAAACAAGAAAAGTCAATCCTCAAGACACAGATCCCTAATACTGTAAACCTACTACACAAATAATACACTATTTCAACTTTCGTTTCAGGCAATGCAACACTACTTTATATTCTTCATGATTCCCAGTTAGCCTACAGGTTTCTGTCGCCCCCACCCCCTCTCTCTCTCTCTCTCTCTCTCTCTCTCTTTATGTCCTCCTCACCCCTTCTCTCTCCATCTCTGCTACAGGTACTGTACATGTACCTGCCACCACAAGGCTTTGCTTGTCTCTATTTCTTTCTCTCATCTCTCTCATAACTCTTTGAATCTTTCATTGCCATTCTATGTCCACTTCACCACCATCTCCTTTCTTCTCTCCTCTCCGTACTGAGTAAACTTTCACATGTGAAATGCAATACAGTACTGACTGATGGGTGTAGATATTTTGATACTTTGTATACAGTGTGGGTTTGCCTAACTGCAGAGAGACACAGGAGTTGCATTTACACAATGTGCATGATGGATAACTTTGGGTTCTCATGTGACATTCAGATTCAAGTAAGTATCAATTCGGTACAACTGCCATTACTAGCCTTGCCCTTCAAGTGTTTTAAAGGGGACCAATCACAAAATTACATTGCTCAATGGCAATATCTAATATGTATGGGCCTATACAGGCCTTCAGGCAACACACACAGATACATTTGGAACTTCTCTGCTGGCTCTGAATCCTTTGATATGAAATAATTGTCCCATTTTCTTTTTCATCATTAACCAGTAATAATATCTCACTAAACATGAACATGAAGTTGGGGGATGAAATTCATTTTTTTATAGAAATAAAAAATGTTAATAAAGATTGCAGCTTTATCCTTGAATGTACATGTACAGTACATGCAGGTCTACAAAGAGTCAGGAGTTTGTAAATGATGCTATATACATGTAGGCCTACATGTACAGTGTAGTAAACAGAAGGCTTATAACCTGAACACTGGAAAGATAGAACCCAAAGGGTGCAAAAGGTACACTGTACAGCATGTACAGGTGTATTTGCAATGCTTCGAAAAGAACAGAAAAACCACAAGCAAAGTTCCACAATAAGGAGAGTCAATAGGTGTGTCTTCATCAGCTCGAGATTGCCAAATAGCCCGCTATTTCTGATTTGGGAAATAAGCCAGAAGTTACAAATCGCGTCTTCATCAGCTCGAGTTTCTTGAATATCGAGCTTAATTGAGAAATTAGCTCGAGATATTTTGCTCAGCGTTCGCGCATAGTGCGAGTCTTCGGGCTGGTGAAGACGCACCTGACAAATAGCGGGATAGTTTGCCAAATAGCGGGATAGTTTGCAAACTAGCCCAAGATATCTTGGGATGACTATCTCAACCAAATATCCTGCTAATTGCAACTGCGGGCTGATGAAGACGCAAATTAGCTGGATAATTTGTGATCGGGATAGTTAAAATAGCGGGTTATTTGGCAATCTCGAGCTGAAGACAGGCCTAATGGAGATGACCAGTAGGCCTACTTACAACGTACATGTTTATGCACACCTCACAGGTGTTATTGTGTACTCTGATAAACAGGGGGGGGCAAGTTTACCCCCTCTTTATGGCTATTGATGCTTTATAGTTATAGAGAGGACAATGACTTGTGAAAAGCAAGGCTTATAGCTACTTATAGCTACTGGCACTTCCCTATACAACCCTTACAATTGACTTTGATCTATTGGTTCCATACATAATAGCCTTGTGCTTCATGACCCAATACAAAAAGAGTAGAGAGGTTCATTATGGTATTGATACAGGGTTGATAGAAGTTCAAATACTACACGTATTGTAGAGCCTATATAACTAGTCAAGCAGTGATCCGAAAGGCACTTCTTGCTGAATAAGATTTATGTCCTATAATAAATGTATAGGTAGTCTTTATCAAAGTCAGTCAAAACAGGAGGCAACACTAAGCAGAGAAAGCATACCTCTTGATATAGCCTTTATAGGAGAACAAGTGACCTGACATAACGTTTTGATGTTGCTGTTGCAATTGTTTTTGTTTTTAAGAACTCTTTATACAGGGGTCCTCGTGTATTGGTCTAGAAATATTGCATTAAAACATGCTTTCTGAAAATCCTTAAATTCTAAGAGAGCATGTACATTATACATGTAAATGTATTTTTCTCTTCATTGTAAAATATTATTATGGATGATATCATCAAAGCTAAGAAAACCGATAGAGAAACAATATCTCATCAAGTACAATTGACATGTACATTGTATATGACTTCAAAATGTTCAAGCTCTGCAGAGGAGCTTGCATCATTTGGTACAAACAATAGCTTTAGTCTTGTAGCCAGACTAGCGATCTTTAGCTACCCAAAGTTTACAATAGTCGGGGTAGAGATTAGAGGTTATAGTTTGTCTGTGCATTTTCCCACGCACACAATGTAGACATACAAACCATACAGATATTTTGTGAGGCTCTTTGTGGTTTTGTTTCTAAGGTACCCGGTACTGTAGTCACTCTAAAAGATATGGAATTAGGAAACCAGAGAGTGGTGGTGTTGGAAGAAAAAAAATAGGAATAAAATGTTTTTGAGTAAAAGATAATGTGGTTTTATATCTATATGTAAATACAGGGGCAAACTGAATGATATAACTACATGTATAAGGGCTACAGTCTACTAGAGACTCTGGATCATAATGGTATTTAAAAAGCATGAACAACGTAAGCTAAAACTGAACTGATGTGTTCCACTGTCATTTCGCAATACTGTATATGTCTTTTAGGATTTGTAATACATGTATGCATAGGCCTACTGTATTTGTCTGTAATTTGATTCAAAGCAAATGAGATTCTTACTAAAATTATAACCTAGGACCACAAATCATGTATTTTTTGTAGGCTAACATGTGGATGTACAGTACGTTAGCTACAGGAAGATTAATGCAAATGTAATTATTCTGCTATGCATGTAGGCCTGAGTATAGGAGAGCTTTGTGAATCATGCCAAGTGACATTGCTGTGAACTTGGCAATATGACAACACATACATGTACATGTACATGTACCTGAAGGCTACAAACATGTACACATCTCCAGGCTAAATGTAAATGTGTTTGCAGGGAGTTAGTTACCCATGGTATACAAGAGCAAAGCAGTGTGTCACCCTGCAGGGGAGGGGAGGGGAGGACGTGTTTTCTGTGGGCTCCCAAAATTCCCAAAATTCCAGGCGTAACTCGGGTTTGAGCGCACGATAAGAATTATAATTTACATCAGACTACAGATAACAACACTTGGAAGGCGATTTTGAGAAAATCTGGACTTTTTCGTCATCGATGGACCTAATTTTAAAGCAAAACATTCGAAAACTTTGCACTTTTGACAGGATTTAATTTTTTCAAATTTGTTTTTCTTCACGTATTCCTGGGCATTGCGCGCACTTTTCATCACAGCTGAGTGTGACGTCATACTAATAGGAGACTCTGTGGATTGTCTACTTCTCCTTCAGTCAAGTGCACATATCCTTTGAACTTGAACATGATATTATCTATTTTGTTGCTTGATAAATCTTTAGTAGCACCTACTCCGAAGATCAAGATACTATTAATCTTGATCTAAGGAGACACGAACGAACGAACCCTGTCTGTACAGTGGGCAGGGAAGGAATTACCACATCTTACCACAGCTAGCAGTGGAAACTCCTTGATGTAGCCAACACATAATAGTATACCGGTACTGTCAAACAACCAATATACAATGTACATACAGGTGTATGTACATAGTATTATAGGCATACATGTACATGTAAAACATGTTTAGCATCCTGCCTTTTTGAAAAATAGGAAGGAGGAGGCCCTTTTTGTCTTCTTCTTTTTAACTTCAAAATGGCTGCTCGGTACATTTTCCCCGACTTGACAGCCAGTCGGGCTATTTTTCAAGATGGCCGCCAGCATTTATGTTTTATTTATTTTTTAATTCAGAAAAAGATCATCTTAGCAGTAGGTTTTTCATGTTTTTTCATTAAAAACAAAAAACAAACAATATTGAAAAAAAGTTCTAAGAAAAAAAAGTAGGCGGCCTCAAAAAAAAAGCAGGCCGGGACGCTAAACATGATTTTTTTTTTTAATGGCCTAATAAGGCAGCTCACTATTGTCATGCCCAGAATACATGAAGGGGTCTACATTTGTACATGTACATGTACAGGACTACAGGTACATGTACATTTGTACACTGTACATGTACATGAGTAGCTGGTTTCTGATACAAGCCCCAGTTTTTCATTTTGCTCTGTGTCTTACTTGCAAGGATTAGGCCTACATTGTAGATTAATTAAATTTAAATTACCATAACAGTGGATGTTCATCAATTTTTTGTTCACAGATTAAGTACAGGTATAAACATACAGAAACAAATTGGAACATACAGGTAAATTTGCTAGCATTCACTTTCAGATCCCAAATTATATGTGTACATGTACAGTACAAGAACTTGAATTTCATTTATCATCACTTGTTTCAGAGTTTCACAGGTGCATTGACCCCCTCTTCATCTTTAATGACTTTGTTTATAGATAAATCTCAATGACATCAGACAAGAAAAGACTTGAATGGATAGATGTCCTGGTAGTACTGGTACCATGAAGTTTGAGGAGTGCTTCCATTATAAAGGACTAGTAGTACCCGGCCTGCTCAGACACAAAAGAGCCAGGACTCACGTTGGGTTATAGTCACCATACATTCAGCCACCAATCCAATCGTGATTCTTTATTGATTTCTCATTCGAGCGATGCCCAAACCCCGTTTTGTTACAAGATATTTCGTTATACGTTGTTTCGTTAGTAAGCGTTAAAGGTACTACATGTATGTCCCATTTGCAGGCCCAAAATGAAAAGGTTAAACTCCAACGGCATTTGAAAGACAATACTAATTTAGAACTTCCCTAAAAAAAAGGGGGCTTGAAAATGTCTTTAAGTGGGAAAATAACAACTATTAGTTGTCGAATCGACTTACAGTAGGAGCTACCAGTATAGAGCCAGTAAGTAATAGTCTGATTTTTCAGACCATTGTACCGAATGGTCGTACGTTTTATGCTGGGCAAAGATCCAACCATTGGTCTCTCGATTATGTTCTTTAGATAATATTTTTTCCTTCAAACATGAACTATCAAAAATGTAAATTCTGTAGATTTGTGACCACGATTTGTACGTCCCTTGAGAGACCAATGCCAGTAAATGGTGAGAGCAAACAGTGGCATGAACGGCCTGCCATAGTTAAGTCCAACTTAAAGTCAATCTTAGTCTTCGTGAAACACTCCCCTGTTGACCTGTATTCTTAAACTACACTAGACTATTCAACTTTATCACTACCAGTAAGATTCATAACAGCTGGCACAATATTTAATTCAAATCATAACAATGATAAATAAACCTTTTTGAACAACAAGTCAACAACATGATTGACATTAACAAATAATCAAATATAGATCAGGACCAGGTTTTACTGGAATAGTGATCCCCCAACCCAAGTCAGTCACATTTTAATACATTATACAGGCATAAATTAGTAATGTTGCATGCATCATTGCATCATGTACAAACTTATACTAATTGATAATGTACTGTATATACCCACTTTATGGATACATTACGCTGCAAAACAGGGCTGATGTGAATAAGCCACAAGACACTCGCAGATATCATCTATCAAAGGTGTATGATCTTTTTATGTATTGTGAAAGTTCAAGTGGAGTTCAGACAACTGCAGCCTTCATGATTCAGTAAACATTCCCATGAAAACTGCCCAATGAAGGAGATAAATCACCAAACAGTCCTCTCTGCAACTCAATCATTCTGGTCTACATGTATGATCACACTTTTTTTTTTTTACATGTACAGGTGTGGGAAGGTACAATGTACATGTACTGTATATACAGCATTTGTACAGTGTCTGTCTGAATTACAATGGAGTACATGTACATTTACGTACTGTACACTGTACATATGGGTATAGGTTCAATCAATGAGATACATGTATCAGGATGAAGCTTCCGTCTCATAACTCCTTGGTTGAATTGACTCAATTGAGTGATGTTGCAAAATTGCATCTCTTGGACTGCGTGCAAATTCTTCCCATTTCTTGGTTTACCAGTTTGGTCAAAAAAACATTTTGGGTGAGCAGAATTTCTTGTTTGCTTTAAAGGCATCCAGCGTGAACAAGTTCTGCCCATCAAGCACACACAGTACACAAGCAAAGTGTACATTTCTACACTGAACAAGTAGGCAGTTATTCACGGACATGAACATGCAGATAGATCCATCGTCATCCTGAAAAAAGCCTCCATTTTGCTTGACAACATAATGAACAAAAACCTACATTTGAATTGACGTAAGCATGCAAATCTAATAAGGCACAGGTACCAAATATGAGCTTTCCTGCCTCCAATATTGATTTTACATGCCTATAGTGCATGATAATTGCCAGGTGCCTTGAAGCATGCGTTCATGACCCTTACATGTAGCTAGCGTTGTCCAAATCTTTGCTCGTCTATAATAACTTGAGATTTTGTAATGTGCAAGTAATTAACCTTTAAAATATTGATTGCAAGCCCTAGCTTCAATGCACGGTACAGTGACAATTTCTTTGGTGTGCGGCATTGCTGCCATGTTTTCATCGATCTGAAGTAGATGGACATTTTCGACCCAATTTTTCTTCTGATTTTAGTCACAAAATCATGAATTATCAAAACAACTATCGTCAATTCCAGCCAATACTAGCAGCTATTTATTGTTCAAAGCAGTAACTTGTAGTTACACCTGTACATGTACCTGTAGGTTTACAATGACTGTATGAGCTAGACTTCATTCAAATGAAACAAATTTGTTATTTTTAAAACCAATTGTGACAAGATTTATAGAGATGTCAGACATAAAACCTTTAAATTCATAATTTTTTTAGATTAAAGAGTACTGCAATCACACCAAAATCCCCAAAATGGATGAGAGAAAAGTATTCTTTTGGCTTTTTTTTTTTGTATGGACCACTAATACTAGTGACAATAGTGAGAAAAGTTTTAATTGTTCCATCTTTTTACACAATGTAGCACAGAAATTACCAACACCTTTACTACTGTATGAAACAAAATAATGAAGAGTGGCAGGGAGAGGAGTAGGTCAATAATCACACTGTATCTACCAATCAATGATAAACCCCCACCATGTGTCCATCAAATACAGCTCCCTCCCTACACACCAATCTGCACATTAGCAATCCTAGTGTGAAATTCGGATGAGCATCCAACATTTGGTGTACACATGAAGACCTTATGTCCGACCCCTTTGGTTGTCCTACAAATGTCATTCAATTTCAATCAAGAAATGCTGCTTGGTGGAGAAAAGGCCACAAATATCCTACGGGATTTCAGGGAGGGGTTCAAGCATGAGAAGATTATCACACTTTAATAGTGGAGTAGAGCCCTCCTCATGGTGCATCAGAGTGAAAGGAAGACACGTATTAAAGAGTACACAGTGTGAGAACATGGCTCCCAACCTCCAACACAATAGCAAAGGTTAAAGAACTAAACATTGATCAAATGATAGCAATTACATATGGATGGCTTCCCTGAGGAAAAGGCAATGGTTTGCCAAAGACAATTCAAGAATTCCTTGAGGAACATCTTGCCCTTTCTTGACACATTTAGAGTCCCTCCCCCTCATCTCTCATCATTGCAATACCAGACAAGTGCCTGTCAATCTACCCTAAAGGCAAGACACAGAAAACAACTCAATTCAAAACATCATAATCCTTTACAGTGTATGTCTGCTCATGAATTTGAGTACCCTATTTGCCAGCGTTAAGGTCGGCAAAAAAAAAAAAAAAAAAATTATTTTGCTTTTTTGCCAACACCGTAGGCAGCAAGCCAGATGCTGTCTTATTTCAGCTTTCTCTTCGGCCGCAGTTACACAGTCGATCGTAGATCGTGTATTGCGCGGGCTGTGAGAATTGAGGTTGCTTTTAACAGCGATGGCACGAACTTAGATCTAGATCTACCGGTAGTTATGAAGTTTATTCACGAGATTGACAAAACTTTATGTCAACAATATAAAATGTACGATATAAGGTAAGATGTGTGGAGTTATTCCAGAAATGTCCTGTACCATTGTACATTGTAGTCCCATATGTACGAATACGTGCTGTTTTGATTTCCGACTTTTGACTGTTGTGGCGCATTGGCCGCACCAAGACTTTTTAATATTTTCTATTCAGAAAATACTGCGGCCTTTACGCCGGCAAATACGGTAGGTAAATTCCCTTATGAGTGTATGAAAATACTACAAGTATGTGTACTCTAGGCTGGGGCTACAAATGTATTTATGTGTTGGATCCTCAAATACCTTAAATAAGTAACATGCTTGCAATCAAATTTCAGTGAGCATAAAAACATAAATTATCATCATAATATTTCCGCCTTTTGGTCTGTGCGTAAAATACTTTGCATTTGAAAGGATCCGTAATTCTCATAACATCAATCAACTGTCTGACTCAAACCCTATGACATGGCTAGCATTTAAAACATGTCATAATACGTATATCTACCCTAATCATCAAAATATCAAAAGCACTTCCTTGTACAGTTTTCAGTTCTCAAAATCAAAACAAAGGAATCAATTAAAACGTGTATCAAATCACTATCTGATGGTAGAGAATAAGTAGTAAAGAAGGGATAGTCTGAATGGTGAGTTGGCGACTCAACATTTGACTTGCTCCTTCTTCATATCATCAAAGGTACGGAGGTTAGTTTGTAGGTTTATGGTCGCAATTACATGTACTGTAGGTTCTATTCGGTTTTAGTGTATGAAATCGGCACAGAGCAATAGTCGCTGGAGCAAGTGTCATATATAACCACCGATGTGAACACGACCCATGGTGAATGAGATACAGCCTCAAGTCCACCAACCATAGAACAGCCTGGCATTGTCTTGCCTCATTACGCTCCGCTACGTTTCTCCCCATAGGGAATATAAGAACGCACACCCTGAAAGCTCTTATGCATGGAATTGCTCCTGGTCATTTATTACTCCCAGCTAATGAACTTAGACGGCAGTCATCTCCAAATTACTGCCCTCAAGCAAATTATTGGAATAAAGAAGAGTAAGAACTCACCAGTATAATCCAGCCTGTCAGACAAGCCTATGAACATAGCTCCATCAAATGCTGAACTCACAATACATACATGTACAGTTTATGTCAAATGATCAAATCCGTTCAATTTACATAAATTAATACAAGGCAGCATAATAAATGTACATGTACATGTAGAGGGTATTACAAATGAATGATCCAATAGAAGGGGGAGTTCAGCATTTTGCAGCTAAATTTCTAAGCCATTCAGTATGCAAAATTGCAAATGTAAAGCATTTTGTAGTTGGTACTTTTAATACAATGTACATGGTACAGAAGAATTGTTTGTTGGTTCAGGGTGTACTGCCATGGATGGTGTCAATATAAATAGGGTCATTTACACTTGCAACCAAACATGCCATAAGATGCCAAACCAGGGCCTGACCGCGATCTTTGGGTGAAGTTTGCTAGGCAACTACATGTACGCCAAACCGGGAAAGATGCCAAGCCAGAAACATTCCAAGCTGTGTGTGTGATTTTTGAAATGTCCGTGTGATGTTTGGTAATGTACACGGTAGCTACAGAAAAATCGCGATTGTTTGTCACGTGACTTTCGGCACTTACGGATTGCTAGAAGTACGAGGGTCAGAATGACGAGTCTGAGCTCTTGCTGTCGCCTGATAAAGTACCTAAAAAACCAAGCCCGACGTTCATTTTCCTCACGGCATCAGCAAATTTTAATGATTTTTTCTTAGCAACGATGATTTCATTACCTTTCCCATATCGTTGTTACTAGATTTAGATTGTATTTGAGAAAACTGAGTCGGCAGCCGTAGTCCTTACTTTGTGACTTGTCTTTATACTCTTACCCACTATAGTGAGAAAACAAAACATGTAATTGAATGCATGGATACAGTCCGTACATGGTTATTGCTAGCCAACTGGAATTTGCGCGTGCTACAAATTTAATGGCATGGCCAGGGTTAGGAAGATGTGCAATGTACATGCATCATCTCTGAATACATTATAATGTAGACAAATTTAGGGGAGTACACATGTACTGTACAGTATGTACACATAGAATAGGGTCTTCAATAGTAGTATGGCACTATCACCATTTGTCATCTTGAGACACACCCCCACCACCATGTACCGATCTGCAAAGTATCATCATTTCAAGAAGACGGATTCAAGTTTCCGGCATTTGACCCAGATTCTGGCCTCTCCTTTAGGAGTTAGGGTTCCCCACCTCTCCTGAACTTGAGTTGACACAAGCCAGCAGACAACCCATCGCTCACACATGTACAACAAGTCACACAGCATTAGACCGGGATCTGAAGTTTCATTTTGGGTTGAAACGAAATAGAAATGGGAAATATGTGGGTGGGTGTACAGTGTACATGTAGATAGATTGGATTTAGTCTGCATGTACAGGCTCTATTTTGACACTTAATTAGTAACGTACAGTAAATTACATTGTCTCGAGCAGAGCTCAACTACATACATAACATGTACATGTATGTCAGTCTCTGGCTCTGAGGTGCAGTAGACAGTGCAGTTCGCATAAACATCCACGTCCATGTAGTCTCATATTGCAGACACTCTGTTACTCACTACGACTGACTCAGACTGACAAGGGTTTGTGCATATAAACTAGACTGGATTGATGTCCAGTGGTGCTGTAGGGACTGGATCCTGTATACAGTGTATAGGTGGTTTGGAGTTTCATTCAACCAAAGAGATAACACAACATCTCTTTGATTCAACAAGGTTCAATGGCACTGAGATTCTATGAAACAGTGTGACACATCACAATCAAGAATGTCAGAAACACAAAGGGGTCCCACATTCAATAGAAAATGAAATATGCCCAAATAGCATTACAACATACCCTTCATAATTGCATACATTTTTGTCATATTTTCAATTTCTATTTAATGTGACTTTAACGAAATTAAGCTTTAATATCTTCAATTGATTTGTTAACAAATAGGAATTATAATAATAATATAGGGCTCTTGTATAGCGCTCATATCTGTCAGACTTGACACTCCTGGCGCTCCCGATTATTACCCTGGCTTTAAACATGGCTGCCATTACGGCGCTCTAGCATTTCAAGGAATTAATTCATGCCAGGTACCCATTTACGTCACCTGGGTTGAGTGTGGCAAATGTAGATCAATGTCTTGCCAAAGGACATTGGTGCCGCGGTGGGACTCGAACTGCAGACCTTGTGATCGACAGTCCGGTGACGTATCCACTCGACCACAACACTGTACATGTAGCAAAAGACAACATGAATCTTCTGCATATTTTGTGAATGACTAGAGGCATACTCTTCAGAAATTTGATGTTCCTTCCTGTCCTCCTCAAATTAAACATCCTAAAATGAATGAATAGCGCAATAAATACACAAATATTTATAATAATAATAATAATAATAACAAAAATGAAATATATACATGTAGGCCTATATTCATCTACATGTACATGTACATCTACATCTACAATGAAGACTACCCTTTCTATTTTCACTACACTGTCTATGGACATCAATTGTGTCAGTATCTTACAACATACATGAACATGTACATGTTTAGTAACTGAACATAATTCTATCATGGAGATGCATGTGTAGTAGTTGTGTACTGTATGTAATGTACATTGTATATTGGAGGCTGGGCTCCACACTACATGTAGCTTTTTTGGAAGGGGGTCCGTATTGCATTTTTACAGTCTGTGTGCATACATGTAAGTACTAGATGTAGGTAAAAAATTAAATATTTTGCGGGTCTGGGCGTCAATTTTGGGTGCCCTGCCTACATGTACACAGGTACATGTACAAGTATGTGTTCTGAAAGCCTGTTAGTATCAAGCCCTGCTGCACATGTACAGTACATGTAGCTACAACATGCCCCGAGCTACAATGTATGTTGTACATGATAAATACAGTATTAATTTAACAGCATTACTGTACCAACAGATGTATCAAGGAATGATGCATTCATAATCATATGTACTGAGAGGTAGTTGTCAGCTAGCATTGGAGTCCTACTGAGTTAAACATGTGAACAGGAGTGTCTGGTAACAACCTAGCAATGAAATCAGACACACATCCTAAATACTTGTTTCTTGACTCATCACTATCTGGTGTAGCACCAATAAAAGATATGATATGACTCTTCAAACATGATTAGGCCAGATTAGAAGCAATGTATTAAACATCCAGACACGCCTACTTTCCAAAGTACCATGCAGACTCTATACATGTACATGTACATACAGTGTATCATTCACTGTCTGTTTGAAACATGTTGGCAGAATAAGTCTTCTCAATACATGTATTCATGTGATGTATGTTTACAAACACCATAGCAATGCTGTGCATTAGTCTTGTCAGTATAAGGGCTTAAACTGTTACAGACGTATGGCAGGGTCAGACATATAAAAGGTGAGAATTTCTGACACATAACACCACAGCTCCATAAGGAATATATTATGCAACAGGGATCATATTCTTTTCTTCCTTTTTCAAATTCCTTCCTTTTTCAAATTCCTTCCTTCCTTCCATCTATTGTATTTAAGTACTGTGTATGTTGTCATACTGTGATTAAATATTAGATCCTTCATCAGGGCTGTCAACCCTCCCGCATTTGGAGGGAGTCTCACGCCACCATGCTCATTCGCCCGCTGTCCCACCAGCTCGTAGCAGGAGACTCCCACCACCACGCCCTTCCTCCTGCTCTCCCGCAAACGATGTAGAATCTCCCGGTTTATGAAAAACCTCCCGCCAAACGTGTAAAATGAAAATCTCCGGCACCAAAATAAAAACGAACTATCAAACGTGTTTGATTCCATTGTGGTTTGTTCGATAGCGGTTAATTAGGATGAACCAGCATATCGTATGAAAAATTTCTTTGCTCAAGGGGTTGTTGAGGAAAACGAAAAAAAGAACAACTGATTTTATATTTAGTGCTCACTATCACTCCTGAAGAAAAAAAAATCTCCCTCCAAGCAGTTCCCCAAAGTTGACAGCCCTGCCTTCAATTTCATGTACATGTTTGTAAAACAAAGCTACAATCATCTGAGGTTGAAAGCATGGTTTGGTTTACCACTACAAGGTCTACAAGGTCTTCTTTAGTTTAGATAACCCAGTAAGTATGTGATCATCAATAAGGAAGTACAAACCTGATAAATGCACACAATTAACAGGAAATGAGAATTGCCAAGTGAAATGGAAGAAGACAATCAAAACTAATGAAATAAAATATCATGCAGGCACTGTACATGTACAGTAGGCTCTACATGTACATTCTAGTACATTGGGTTATTGCCAGTTTTATACCCATGTGGTCCAAATACCATTTCAGGTACACGTACATGTACTGTAGGCCTACATGGACATGTACATTGTGCACAAATGCAAGTTTAGGGAATACAAAAATAAAGTCTCAAGGGCAAATTCTGCCCATCAAGGGCACTGACAAGGGTAATAATTCTGTCGATGCATCCTCTCAAGTCTCAACTTACATTTAGTCCTTTGACCCTCTCAAACTGACCACTAGTATGGAAATACTAGAGCATATTTCATTGACATGTACACTGTACCTTGGACTAATGTTCAAGAATTTCCTGCTGAAAAGCCTGCATGTACATGTATATACATGTATATACAAGGGTCATCTATTTGAGAGCCAGAAAGGAATCAAATGAGTTAAAAACCCCTTCTGGCTCTTAACATTAACAAAGTGTCCTTTTCCAATTTTCCTTTGAATGTAAGCATGTCATAGTCCACATTTTTAGAAAGAGAAAACGGGGCACGGACTTTTGCCTGTATGCATGTACAGGTTTCTATGAAATTGTCTTTCCATAGCTATGTTAGTAACTACTGTATGTTCATGTACATGTACATGTATGTAGATTGTAGGAAGAGCATCAAGCTTCATGATCTTCTCAGGAAACAGGAAAGGTTTGAAGAATCTGTGGTCTCACAAGAAACTGAAAGTACCATGTACAATTTACATACATGTACAGACCTAGAATACTGTATGCATGTCATTGTTAGTTAGTGTTGGTACATGTCGTTTGGAGTATACATGTACATACATGTACATGTACAATGTACATACATGTACATGTATATGAACTAAATTAGAATTATTTATGATGGGGTCAAAGCAAGTTGACCTCGTTTAAGTGTACATTGCACAAGTATACAGTAGAGGTCTACATGACTACAAAAACTTGTACCAGTACGTTTTAATTATTACCGGTACATATAAACATGTTCATGTTGCTCTATATTCTTATTCTATGTTATATAGATTGTAGTACAGTACATGTACATGTACAGTACATGTATACCTGTACCGTATGTCACTATGTAGGCCTACAGGTACATGTACTTGTAGTTGTACATCGACATCTACAATGTACTACCGTATACTTCAAGACCACAGAATTGAATGAAGTTACAGATTGGGCATGCATTACAGTAGTCTGTGCACATGGATATAAGATAAAGTAGATTGCAGTTTACTATCTTTAGAATGTACATGTACAAAGATGAGCGTGTGACCTTCAAACAAGGTTCAGCTCAGAGTCATCAATCATCAACCTTCATGGAGTGTATGTGTGTTGATGTGTCACCTACATGTACAGTACATGTAAAAGAGCTTCCACTATTTCATAGTACAGCACGTCACTATTATACATGTTTACACAACCTATAGGCCTACATACATGTACATGTACACATGTACCTATTAATTTATTGAAATGTTCTATGTGAAAGGATAGAGAACATGAACTAGAAGCTGTAGTAGGCAGCACTAGTTAGTCAGAGAACAACCCAAGTAGTTACATGTACATACTATGTAATGCCTACATGACTAGTTGACTACATGTACATGTATGTAAAATGTATAGACTCATATTTGACGACTCTAAGAATACATGTATTACATGTATGTACATGTACTAGGGCCAGTTTTTTTTAAACTGTCACAAATTGTCGTTCGCGAACATCCCATTGAAACTCATGTTAAAGATATTTTTGTACATGTACATGTTTCATGAAACTTGCCTCGGAATGGTTAAAGGGAAATCTAAAACCTTGATAGCAAACTACTCTAGAAAAAAGCAGAAATATCAGAGAAGATGATTTGTGAAAACTTTAAATGAAATTGGTCATAAAATGAGAAAGTTATGAATTTTTAAAAGTTGTTATCACAATATATGTATGGGCTCTTCAAATTGGCTGAATCGGTAAATGTCTCTGTGATGTAGTGGCGGCCGACTTTCCCATTTGTTCCAACTCCCAAGGTGACTAAAATTTAAACTAAAACAAAAATGCATGACTCAGGAGAGTCTTTTCTCTTTAGAGGACCTGTAATAAGATGCTATCCGGAATATATTTTAAGTAGTGCCCCATGGGAAAAGGCCCCTCGGAAAAAAACAGAAATTTATATTATTGTACACGACAAACAGGAGAGTCGTCCAAGTCTACATCGCAATCAATGGATCACATTGCCAATTTGAGATTCGCACACATGTACACTGAACATGTACAGTACATGTACAGTACATGTACTTTAATAGTGATCTCATAATTCTCTTATTATTGGTCTGATTTTTTTCAAACTATCATCGTTCTGTAACTTCTGTTTATCTTATTTTTCTGCTTTCATACAAATGAACTTATTACAAGGGTTGGATTGTCTTTTAATGAATAATTGTACTTACATTGTACATGTACATGTACATGTACATGCAACATGTAACTACTTGATAGTGTCTTAACACCATAATAAATTCTAAATACATAAAAATGGACATCATATTGAAATGCCAGTAATTTTACATGTACCTTGTGATTCAATAGGGCATTGATTGAGTACATGTAAAACTTAAATGACAGTTTCATGAGACAGTCAAGATCTCATAAAAAAATGGGGGAAAGAAGAACCAGAAGAAAACAACACATGAACATAAATACGATCAAGCACATACATGTACAGGTGTTGTGGTCTAGTGGATATTCGTTTGACTGTGGATCACAGGGTCCATGGTCCGAGTCCTGCAACAGCACTAATGACCTTTGGCAAGATATTAATCTGCATTTGCCACTCTCCACCCAGGTGTTAAATGGGTACCGGTAGGAAGGAATTCCTTGAATGCTGTAAGCGCCCAAATCGGCTGCCTACATGTAGCAGAGCCGGGATAATAGTTGGAGCGCCTTGAGCACCATGCATTGTGGATATGTGCGCTATATAAATATCCAATATTATCATTATTATTATTAATATTACAGTATCTCAAAGAATATCATGTTTTGTTACACATAGGTATTTGCTCTATGCAACTGTTCATGACTGTCGATCTCCTCTGCATACATGTAGGCCTTACAGGTTTATTTTTAATCAATAATCAACTATCATAGTATCAAAGCAATTTGTTAACAATACATATTTTTCATGTTTTAATCTGTGCTGCAATGTTAACATTTTTAAAGATGATGAAATGCACAAACATTTTGTCTATACATGTACAGTATACGTACATGTATGATGTAGGTGTACAGTATGTACTTTTTCTACTACGTACTAGCCTAACTGGGACTACGCCTCTTTTTCTATTCTACTCTCATTAGATCCTTGGCCTAGCGCTAGCCTAAGTTCAGTCTCAGAAAATTCAAATCGTTGTCAGATTTTAAACCCCTTTCCAGTCGTTCCAGGAAAAATTGACACCCGCCCATAAGAAATGTATATTTACAATGTCTGGATCAAAATTGTATACATTATTCATTGACGATTGAGATTGAGAAAGTTATTCATCACTCTTTGTTCAGGACATTGTTCTTAATTTTGGATTAGAATGAAAAATACTCACCTAATGTAGATAAGTAAGAAATCACAATAACACACACTTGGAGCAGCAACCCCCGCTGGCTTGCTTGTGTGGCGCCAATATATGCATGATTTCTACCACACAATCGGCGAATACATCGTTCACATTCTGCGTGCTCTTAGCGGAGCTCTCGTAGAAGGGCACGCCCCAACGGTTGGCGAGGATCATTCCTTCACTGGTGGGTACCTGCCGCTCGTGCTCCAAATCTGCTTTATTCCCAACAAGTACCATCGGGACTCGGTCAGTTCCTTTCACTCTCACAATCTGCTCACGAATATTGAGAACATCTCCAAAGGATTGTTTGCTTGTTACGCTGTAAACTACTACAAAACCTTGCCCGTTTCTGATGTATAAATCCCGCATTGACGCAAACTGTTCCGTACCTGCCGTATCCAAAATTTCTAAGATCGCCATGGTGTTTTCAACTTCGATGGCTTTGCGATAGAAATCCTCGATTGTAGGGTCGTATTTCTCCACAAAATTTCCCGAGACGAACTGTACTGTCAGGGCACTTTTGCCCACTCCTCCACTTCCTAGAACAACAACTTTATACTCCCTCATCTTGGTGTATTTGAATTACTTCTTCGCTGAAGAAAACTCACTTTATTCAACTAGCGAAGTGCAATACTTGCACACGGGTTTCTGTAATGCAAAGCTATGACGATGAACAGCTGACCGCGACCGTGGGAACTCCCAACACACAGTAGGCGGCTAGCTCTGGGATCAGGCGACTGCACAGGCACAGTACAGCCACTGAACTATGTCGACAGCGCTGAGCTGCGGTACCGGTAGGTGTGACTGTAAGATGATTGTAAAAAAACAAGTCTGCCAAAAAATCGTCCGACTTTAAAACTCGAAAAAAAAATCAAAAGAAGCACGTTCCTATATAAAAGTCAAGCGAATGAAGCTTGCTGATGAAGCTCTTCCTCTGAAGTATTTACGTGAGTAAGTTTTCCATAGTCCGTGGGCTGACCTAATTTCCCGAAATCACAGCTACAGAATAGAATATATTTATTTGCGACTTGAAGAAGTTGAAACTGCAAGGAAATTGCATGCACGCAGAGGGCAGCAGACTATGAACTCCAAAAGCTGACATCTATGTATAACATGAGGCGTAGTCGGTGTCTTCTGCAATATTGAATCTGATTTTTTTTTGTTTATGAGTTATGGAATATAATAGTTAGGATTCAGTTCTAATGTAAATTTTATTGAAAAACCTAGGCATAACATGACAAAAAAATATATTTTAACATTTATTATCCCATTTTTCTTTTAAATCGTTTAGTTTTTGCATAGCATTGATCCGTATTGTATTATTTTGGGGGTTCTTTGTTATATTCTGTTTGTTTCAGTTTCGTATCTTGTATTGATATGTTTTCAATTTATACAAGGTGGGTCTTGAATGAGGAAACAGAGAGAAAAAAAGTCAACACACGTAACATCTATACCACACCTTCTCGTCATCAATCCAGGAACAACAATACTGGTATGTGAGCCCGAGGCCCAAAACTGACTTAACCAACCCAGTATCGCTAGGACAGGAAGAATAGGCGTCGAAGTCTTAGCACTATAAACTTATCTTTTTGATAAGTGTTTTCATTGATTGTAACTCACTGTAATGCCCATTAAGAGGGCCTACGATTCTAAAATGCACTAAAGAAATACAATATATTATCATAATTAGTAGTATTATTACAGTTAATATTGTTATTATCATATGTTCCCCTTTTGTTATCTTCTTCATGGTTTAATTTGCTTTGGTTTGCTGATAATGTTGACGATGTTATATTTTCATTTAGTAATAATAACAATGAAAATTAAAATAATAATATATGATGAGATATGCAAGGCGCCAAATCCATTAATCAAATGCTCAAGGCGTACTTGTGCTAAAAAAAAGAAGAAAGAAAGAAATCGCTTAAAAACATCTGCATTACCGGTATAAACAAAAGAACTGCATGACGTAAGACAGAACCTGATAATGACAGCGAACAATATTTATTAATGATATGCCGAATCAAACGGATAAACGTTTTAAGATTATTTCTGAAAGCTTCAACTGATCTATGTCTGTACTTTGGAATTCGGTTGGTATTCTTAAAAATACACCATGAAGATGTTGACAAAGGACTTGTGCTAGTATATACCTCGCTACCCAAACATTGTCATGATTCGCGTAACTTTTTAACTCCTGAGAGTGTGCCATGCTACCATTAAAAGGTTGAAAAACATTGATCTAGTAGACTACAGACTGGTGCCCCCTGACTGAGCCCACGCTACGTCACTAAGTTCTCTCTCTCTCTCTTTATGATTTTTTTTTCTTTCTTTATCATTTCCTTTTTTGTTGCCCTCAACTCTTTCTCTCCCTCTGTTTTCTTTTTTTCTCGTTCTATATCTCTCCACTCATCCCCCCTCTCTCTCTCTCTCTCTCTCTCTCTTTCTCTTTCTCTCTCTCTCAGTCTCTCTCTCTCGCTCTCGTTCTCTGTCTCTCTCCCTCTCTATATAATTATCTACATCCAATTCATATAAACGACATATAATAAGACATGAGAATCATAAAAATGGAACTCATTTCTATTCGTTTTTTTGTTCGTTTTGTTTGTTTTCTCTGTTTGTTTGATTTTCTAGTTTCAATATCAACTTTATTGTGCGAAAACAAAGGGAAATACCAAGTAAATCCACGTTACAAATTGTTTAAATAAATAATGTTCAGGACTATTTTATATTTAAACCATGAACATGATACACAATTAAAGTCGTAAAACATTACGCATTATATTGAGACATGAAATTGAGAGACTAAAGTGAACTCTATAATTCATTCAAAGTTATCTTCCTGATATCATGTCCAGTGCCTTTTCTGACTTTCTGTAGTCTCTTCATTCTGCCTCGAGGAAAAAAAGATACGACACATACCGTCGTAGTTATGTACTTTAAAGGGACTTGGTAACATTGTTCAGATAAGAAAAAAAATAGTGCTAAGGTAGTGACTTTAATGCTAGATGTACAATTAAAGATAATCTGAAAGTTTGAGTGAAAACAGACCATTATTAATGATAACAGTTGGTAAAAACTGATCTGAACGATTCCTGAATTCTCCCAACTATATTATTATAATTTTATTAAATTTTAAGTGAATGTAACTCGTCACAAAGCAATGAATTGGCTATATATATACCATTCTAAACATTTAAGTGTTGAAAGATTTTGTAAAGCCTGTTTATGTCTTATTTTCATTGAAAAACGGTTGGGAAAATTCTAAAATTGGTTGTTGGGAGAATTTACTGTTAGAGGGTGTTGCACAGTGACGCGTTCAAAGAAAACCATAAATATCTTTGTGGTTGGAGAATTTTTTCAGGATTGTTTGCATGTTAGAGGGTTAGTACAGTAGAAGAAATATAATAGGTAACATTTCATACAAAAATTACGCAGTTTTATCATCAACCTTCAATAATGTTACCGGTTCACTTTACGAAAGTTATAAAGAAGGATTCACTAAACACGACGAGGGTTCACACGAGACTCAAACAATGAGTATTCAACGTCAACTACAAGCTGGAGAAAGCATTCGTTTCAACTACAAGCTATAGCATAACCTCGAAGTTATCAGTTATTATAATAGCGTCCTTATGTTACACAACTTGGACAAGGGTTCACACGAGACTCAAACAAAAGTATTCAACGTCAACTACAAGCTGGAGAAAGCATTCATTTTAACTACAAGCTATAGCATAACCTCGAAGTTATCAGTTATTATAATAGCGTCCTTATGTTACACAACTTGGACGAGGGTTCACACGAGACTCAAACACTGAGTATTCAACGTCAACTAAAAGCTGGAGAAAGCATTCATTTTAACTACAAGCTAGCATAACCTCGAAGTTATCAGTTATTATAATAGCGTCCTTATGTTACACGACTTGAAGTGAGCATCCCCACCCCCACCCCGCTGCTCCTAGTTGTTGTGGTTTGTACAGCCGGTTTGTAACTTCAAGTAAACTTGATGTTTCGTAACCAGGAGGGCTCCCACACGGTCCCTATAACTACAAGATAACTTCGAAGTTTATGATAACGATTTTAACTTCAAGTTAACAAGTTAACGGACCGTCGAGTGTCGTTTTGGGTCCCCTCTCCCACGGCGTCCATCCATTGCCCTTCGAAAGATTTTTGTTGCTAACTGCCCTCTTTTCTAATCGCATGTCTTTGCCTTCCAATTTCAATGGGTAAATATATGTGAGCTTATTCTAAATCGGCAATAATTTTAGCGTAATTTATTACTTTTTACAAAAGTTGATATATTTCTCTTGTTTTATGTTTTTCTTAAACAATATATATGTTCGCAATTTATTTTTCATCTTTCCGTATACGTAGTAATTGTTTAAATCCATTATAAATTGAGAATCTTATATTTCTCGAAGTTTAATTTCTGTTTCCTCTCCGACTATTTTATCGTTATGATCTATGATATTTTCAAAGTTTAGACATTCATTATCTCCGTCAACCAACGGCGTCAACATATTAATCATTTTCTTTAATAAATTGTGAAAATTACTAAGCCAACATGTAGTAGATTTCGCTAACATTTCTCTATTTTCTTAAAAAGAAGAATTCAACAAAGAGTGTTCATCAACACTTGTCATGCGAATCCAATATTTCATGACACTTTTACATAATGATGGAGTTATTGAATTTGAGATTAGAATATACCTATTGATGGACAGTTGCCAACATTTTTTTTTTTTTTTATGGTCAGTTTTTATTCTTTTCTCTCTTGAAACAAATTATAATCATAGTACAAATTACAATCATCATATGTAACGCTCACTGCAAATGTGATGACATTATAAATCAGTATAAATTTTGTCTTACAAACGGCTTCAAAAGAAACTTACATAGTTAGTTCCTATACATCATTTTGAAACAAAAATTCATATTTTCAAAGAAAACATATGCAGTTGTATAATCCAAAAATTTTGTTTTAACAATGTAGCAACTTATACTTCTTTTATACTGTTGTCCTGAGAGAAAAGTTTCTCTTTTTGTTAACCCTCCCCTACCCGACCTCTCCCTTATCCTTATCCCCCCCCCCTCTTAACCGGTGGACGACTGGCTCTGGGTTCCAATTGTTTGTCTAATACTCAGGTTTTCCCATTTAGAAAAATGAATAGTGAGAGTTCCCTCATTGCTGCCAATTTCCTTTCTTCTACTTTATCCCCTATTATACTATTCTTTATTTCATTAAAAGAGGGTGGTTTTTAAGTTCTCTATTTCTATAAATCAGATATTTAACAAGAATTAAAACATGATTCATTAATTGATATTTTCCTTTATTTCTCTCCTCTTTCCCATACAGAATTTCCTCCAAACTACAGTTAAGTATTTCAAAGTCTAAAAATCTCGTGCACATTCCCCACACTGATTGTGCAAATTCACAAGTATAGAATAAATGTTTATATGTTTCTTCATCTTTTTCGCAAAATGAGCATAAGTTAGTCGAGACAAGACCAAAACGGAAGAGGTGATGGTTTGTATATAATATATTATGTATAAGTTTGAACTGAAACTCTCTTAATCGACTGTTAAGTGTACACTGTCTTAGTCTTAAAATATGTTTTCTATTTCCTTACAGGAAAAACCATAGTTCCTTCCAATTCTCTCAAAACCCAAAGGTTTAAAATCATCTTTCTTTATTAATTGTACATAAATTTGTTTTGATTTTAGATCAGCTATATTAGTTGTTTTCTTCCCCAAAGTGAAATCAGTTCCAGAATTATTTTTTTCT
This sequence comes from Mesocentrotus franciscanus, assembly GCA_037976565.1. Taxonomy (NCBI): domain Eukaryota; kingdom Metazoa; phylum Echinodermata; class Echinoidea; order Camarodonta; family Strongylocentrotidae; genus Mesocentrotus; species Mesocentrotus franciscanus. The sequence goes on from CP137686.1 coordinate 9,064,819, forward strand.
TCTCCCTTTCTAAAATTATTTTTCCAACATTGATTGTGAAGTATCGATTTATCAATAGTTCTCGATATATATTATATCGATAATGATAGGATATTCTCCAGCTTCAGCCAACACAGCCAATTTACTTCTCTTTTTGTTTACTCCTAAGATATTTCTTATCCATTGCAAATTAACACTTTCTAAAACATTACTAAAAATATATATTTGAATTCCACTTTTCAATCTTTACCAATCTCTCAACATTCACTACAAAAGCACCTCAAACTTCCGAACCATACAAAAGGACAGGTTTAAAGGTAAAGACCAGTTTGGAAACGCCCCCCCCCCCTCTCTCAAAAAATGAAATGGAAGCTCTTATTACCAATCATGTGAAAGAATATGTTTTTACTAATACGTGATGATACACATTTTGCCGGGAAACCGCCTATTAATTGATATATTTGGTAAATTAGCATATCTATCCGGACTGGATAGATATAGGGTAGTCCTAGTCCCATATAGGCCTACATCTTTCTGTGTACAGTGCTTGTAACTTTACCAAGACTGGACCAAATTCTTATCATTTTGATGATTCCAGAACCTTGCAGTACACACCAATACTTATATGCTAGATGATCGAGCTTTTCTGATCGATTCCACAACGTTTCTTTCACAATGCAATCGCATGACCAGAACTGGTCTATACCCAAGATAATTCAATAAACGAGCAGCTATATTCGGAAGGTGCTCCCCAAATGACTTTAAATAATCGAAAATTACCTCTTTAGATTTCTCTGCCAATGAACCACATGTAGAAATATTAAGACCTAAATATACTGCCTGATTCACAATTCAAATTTCCTCACCATTTATGTAGCTAAGGCATCACTGCAGAGTAATCTGTAACTTCAGCTTCTTAAGCTAGATTGATCACATTAAGTAGGAGATATGACCATATATCACCTGTTCTTCGCTCACTTCATTGGTTACCGGTCCATTCTCACATTACTTTCAAAATCCTACTTTTGTCATACAAAATAACACATAACCTTGCCCCTAAATATCTTCTTGACCTAGTCTCCCTTCTGCCAGATCCCTCCGTTCATCTTCCTCCATGCAACTAATTCACGGCCCACGAACAAAAACACGTTATGGTGACCGTGCCTTTTCATCGATCGCCCCCGCCCTCTGGAACAAACTCCCACCCCATATTCAAAATGCCCCATCCACTGAATCATTCAAAACCCTTCTCAAAACCCACCTTTTTAATCAGTTATAGCATACTGGAGGCGCACACAAGTAGTTAATGTATTGAATTGTATTGCATGTATTAGTAATTTTTGTTGTTGTTATTTTTTGTTGCTTTTAAGCAATTGAACATGTGGAATAATTATACTTAGTTAGACAGTACCAGCTGTGCGCTTAGAAACGCCTGTATAAAGCGCCCTATAAATGTAATTATTATTATTATTATTAAATTCCTCTTTGAAAACTCAAATTGGTCATTAGCATTATATAATGTGCCGACCTGCCGTGGAATCAACGTGTGATCAGTAACTGATTGCATCAGCCCCGATCATGTACCGATGGATGCTGTTGGCAACTCGATCAAGGGCAATTTAGCGTAGAAGACATCGGCACCGGAGGTCGACTTTAGCATATATACCGGAGAATCATGCGTGGGTACATCGTTGCCTAAAGGTATTGCTGATTATATGGAGCTATATAGGCCTAACTGTTATGTAGATGTCATTCTCGATCTCAGTGTCGACTCATATGGTAGACGCCATGGCTACTTTGTTGGTAGGATTTTGGACGATTTCTGCATGAGTACAAAATGTTGAGACAATGATTTCCCTTACAAAAAGAAACATGGTAATCATGGGTTTTTTGTCCAAATTACCATCCATCATGGTAACCATGGTAACTATGGTATCAAACAATGAAATTATCATTGAATTTCATTGTTTGATAAAACAACCATGGTTACCATAGTTCTTTTTTATAAGGGTCAAGAAAAGGATTAAATGGAAGGCTATTCGAGACCATCAAGTTCCTGCGTAATGTGTCCTACATGGCAAATGAAGCTGGAAATCCTGCGAAACGACCCCCACGTAACCTCAATATGCAGATCAAGAGGAAGGGGCGTCCTCCTTGACATTGCATAATTATGTAGGCTACAGTCCCTGAGCAATTCGATGCATCGCCTCGATCTGTTCCGAGATGTACCTGTCTATACTACTGTCACTATCGACTGACGGACTGACGTCGGCCCCGGCGTCGGCCCCATTCCGGAATCCCAGATACAGGCACATGTGAAGTATTTATAACAAATAGCAGCAGCATTGACGGCAGCATTTTCCTGCGGTTTGTTTAGGTGGTGAAGATGAGTGCATGATTTCCACCACACAATCAGTGAATATATCGTTCACATTCTGCGTGCTCTTAGCGGAGCTCTCATGGAAGGGCACGCCCCAACGGTTGGCGAGGATCATTCCTTCACTGATTGGTACCTGCCGCTCGTGCTCCAAATCTGCTTTGTTCCCAACAAGTACCATCGGGACTCGATCAGTTCCTTTGACTCTCACAATCTGCTCACGAATATTAAGAACATCTCCAAAGGATTTTTCGCTGGTTACGCTGTAAACTATGAGAAAACCTTGCCCGTTTCTGATGTATAAATCCCGCATTGACGCAAACTGTTCCGTACCTGCCGTATCCGTAGGCATGTCCAAGATTTCTAAGATCGTCTGGGTGTTTTCAACTTCAGTGGCTTTACAATAGCAATCTTCAATCGTATGGTAGTAATTCTCCACAAATATTCCCAGGGCATATTGGATAGTCAGAGAGCTCTTGCCCACGCTCCCGCTTCCCAAAACAACGATGTTATAATCTCTCATCCTTATATATCTCTTAGACTGACTCCTCTTCTGTTCAAGTAACGGTACTTCCACACTGCCACAGTACATGTAGTCGTGTAAATAAAATATGTCTGTCTGAAACTCCAAACTGGTACTACAATCAAGATCATGCAAAGTCAGGTGAAATATTTTTATCAAACCCTTCTTCTTTAAACCATACATGAATTACATTGAATTACATTATATTTCATTGAATTACATGTTTGCTACAGAAATTGTGCCAAATTTTACTTCAGGAAATCACATGGAGTAAATCGGAAGATAATACCGGATTTGAGCTCGAGTGGTTTACAAAACCGGTTTATAGAAGAGTGCGGGGGGGGGGGTACCTAGCTTGCGCCACATTCTGAACTATATGGGGCTGTTATCAGTCAAACTACATGTATTATCATTCAAATAAAGCTAATTACATACACATTTTACATTTTTGAAATATGTTTTTATTGTTGAATACTCAAACACAGTGAATATCTTTTCTTGACGATCGATACATTTATAATCAGCTTTCTCGATGAAGGTACACAACTATTATTTCATATTTTTTAATTTCATAGTTGCTGGAAAACATAACAATCGAGTGTGGCTTTCGTGTACATAATTCTAGAGATAGAATGAGACAGAGTTACAAGTCATGTATTAGAATGTGGCATATTGTATTGCACGGATGATGGCCGCTCAAGAATCATTGTGGTACCTATTGTAATTCATGTAAAACGTCCCATATTTGATGCTAATATGGGAATCCGCTCAAATTTTTCAAGGTATAATATTTATAGGTCTGTAATTCATCAATTTTATTGCTTTTCATTAAATTACACTTTCGGAGAACGAGGAAGCAACATCATCTAACATTGTCTAACTTAACTTGATTCATAGATCCGTTGTATATCTAATGATAACACTTTTCTACTCTCAAACCATATCCTAACCATTTACACTCGAAAACTTACTTTGCCTTCGTAACAACACTCAATGCACTGAAAGTGTTCTTCACTATCTAAAAGAGCCAAAGAATGACCAATTTAAAAGTGGTAGTTTCACACTTTTAACATGCTCTATAGTGCTATGTTAAAACTGTAAATATACCCTTTTGAAAAAGATGGTCACTCCGCGGTCCCTTTGAACGGTGATTTAACGCTTTCTTTCCTTTTAGACTGTGGCACCATGCAAGATTTAAAAAAAAAATACTTATAATAGCTGCACTCTGGCAGTTGAAAGCCATGACAATATTATCAACTAGAAGATTGAATTCTGGGACTAGGGTAAAAAAATAAGTTGTGAGTTCTTAATATTTTTATGCTAACGTGGAGGTCAACGTCAAAGACAAAATCTCCACTGACAGATTAAGAAATGAAGAGTTAAAGATTGGAATCGTGAAGAGTAATTAACAATTATTCAAATTACTTCATTTCCCTGAATTACCCTAAGTATAAGATACGTAGAACCTCCTATAATATCTAATGCCAATGGATTTCTAGTCCATACTTTAAAGACATCATGATTACTATAGTTAAAGGCGTCACATGAAAAGAAACAGATAAAACCGGGATGGACGGCGGAATCACTCCCAGATAAATAGGGAGTGTGTGCGTGTTTGTGTGTTGTGTGTGTATGTATGTGAGTTACATGCCTAGATCCATGTGCAGCTGTAGATGAAATTGGATAGTGAATTATTATTTTCCAAGTTTTCTTGGCATCCAACCAGGGGAGCACGTCTGCTCTATCCTAGGACCTAACACATAGCTCCGCAATTGATCGTACGATCGATTTTTGCGATTGATTGCATAAGTGATCAATACAATCAATCGCAACAATCAATCATACGATCAATTGCTAAGCTTTGTGCTACAACCCCCTGCATGGACACGCCACTGTTTACCCGAGAATATGAACAAAGAACTGACGATTTCCTTATAATTATGTTGACCTCATAATTCTATGTATGCTCTGTCGAAAAAAAATAAAACTATGTGTCGACGAAGATAAAAGAGGTGTGCACATTCAGTCCTGGGCCCTGTCTTACAAAGAGTTGATATCAATCGCAACTATGTACATAAGAGATAGGAGATTGCAAACTTGCGAATGATAAGAGGACAGTCGCAACTCTTTGTAAGACAGGGCCCAGGTCATTAATCGAACAATAAAATGAAAAGAAAATTCGTACATCGACTGTGTTTCATGATTTTTATTTCGTCATTAGTTCAACACCCGACCTTGAGAATGAGAAAGAAAAAGATCGTGTAAAAATATCATTTTCGTGTCGTTGCGTCCATCGTTTCTCCCAGTGTCACATCCACCGTTGGGCCATCTTGTCATCCCGAACAATCAACAATATCCTGTCGAAATATTCAGTGATGTATTCTCGAATTAAATTCGCTGTCTACACTAAAAACAACGCCTCCTTCATGGCAAAGAACTGATGAAGAAACATTGCGTCATAAACAAAACAGATTCCCTGATTACACTGAACATCATCTTCCTATCAGGGTCCATCTTCTAATGATCAGCGCATCGTCCATCAAAACACGGTGAATTACGTCTGTCAAAAACGCCGAATACTAAAGTACGTAGACTACAAATGTTTTGAGTGGCCATCCATTGTGGACTATAGCTGCCGCCGCGATTGTATCATGAAGGAAACAAGAAACGTTGTCAATAACGGTAATAAAATGTGGATATTTACACTGTGATGTCCAGTATTACAATTGTTTCCTTCACAGCAGTATGTACATGAACCAAACAAACGACATCCAGGGGTGCATTCTTCCAGGTTATGAACACAAGATCGCTCAATCGATTGGCCAGATACGATTTTCTGAAATCAGAAAAATTAAGAAAAAGTAAACAAACTCGTACAACTTCAATATTATTATCATTTAATTGTTATATCGACGCTCAGCATAAATCTCTCTCTTAACTTGCTGTAACATCCAGGGCCATCGATTATGAGAGTTTGACCAACCCGGTTCCAGTTAGGCACAGTATGGCGAATATTGTTTTGTTGGGCAAGCACAAACTAAAAAAGAATATAATTATACACCATGTTGTGATCAAGTGTTGGGCAAACTGGATAGCTCTGATGACATCAATGGAATAGCCCCATCTACGATGCTTTTTCAAGCAAACCATAATTTGCGTGAAAGAAATGAACCCCGGAGTGAACCAACGTAAAAATTTCGTCCTGTCATTTGCCCATCCAATCCATCTAAAAATCAGGGTACCCTTACGGACTGCGTCATAATGGCATGAATGAAAATTTTCCGAATTTTTTTTTCTTCTCCTTTTTCTTCCCCCAGGGGAAGAAAGAGGGCTCATAGATTTGACAAGTGGATTGTTAGAAATTGACATAATGTGTCTTTTTCAGTTTTTCTATCGAAAACTGAGCAAATATCCCGAAATAAATGATTTCCTTTGCCACAAACAACGAGGGATTCCCATCAGAAAATATTAGGGTATGTGGCAGCCCCCCCCCCAACTCCGGGCTCGAAGGGACCGCTTTCGTGTTCCCAAAATCTCTGGTAAAGGGTAGTTTTCGCGTGAAAAAGTCCGGCCCGAGAACTAAAAAAAGGGGGTGTTTTTTTCTCTCTCTCTCCTTGGACTCCTGAGATATTTTAAAAAGGGGTTATAAAATATCTTGAATATCATAGATAGGGGGATACATTGAGCAGTGTTCTGGATATAGGGGGTCTCCAACAGTGGCGGATCCAGGGGGCCTGGGGCCCCCTCCCTAGAAAAAAACAGGTAAAAACACCCTTTTTTGAAAAAAGAAGTTGGGCCCTCCTGGCGCCCAAGGGGTGGCGGTGGAAAAAAAAAAACCCTTCCCGGAGTTAAATTTTTTTTTCGGGTGCCAAAATTTTTATTTTTTTGCTCACTACCACTACCCCCTCCACTGAGCGAAAAATCGACCGGCACGATTTTCAAATTTTCGCACGAAGTGGGCCCCTTTTTAGGCCCCCTCCCTTGCCGCCGGCTGGATCCGCCCCTGGTCTCCAAGGCAGGAAAAGCCCGCGAAAGGGGGGGTTCAGAAATGTCCTGAGATAGGGGGTGCTTTCAAAGGGAGGAAACAAGCATACGCGTACCCTAAATAACACTGAGTAGGGGGGAGGGGCGGGGTAGCCCCCACCTCGGGGATTTCTAGAGACGCTTCTAATTGTTTAAAAGCAGAGAAAGAGATAATATATTAGACAGACGTAAAAGATTTGATATGGTTCCTACCTTGCAAACACCTGAACATTGTATGAGTTCTACACCGACACCATTCGGATCAAACTCGGTGCCGCACGCACCACTGTCCTGTACCTCGAATGCGTCAGGACTGTAATAACATGAGAAACAGTCTTGCGTCAGGTTGGATTTCCTTGCGATGACGTCAGGAGGGGCGTCATTACAGAAAGACCCCTCACAGCAGAATGTACAATCCTCCTTATCATCACAATCATTACAATCGTCTTCACTCAGGGCACAGCCTCTCATCACAGTCGTCTGTTTAGATATGTAGACATTCATCTGTGAAAACACAAAGAAGAGAAAAAGAGAAACATTATTTTAATCACCTTAAGATTTGGAAACACCGCCCCACCCCCTTCCCCACCTCTTCAATGTGAGTTCTTATTTCCATGTCAGAGATTTTAGAAACATGTACCCCTCACAAACTCTTTTCGCCGCCCTTTCCATGAAGTAAAGTAAAAAGATTCTGCGCAAAATTATGTTTTAGTGAGTTAGATTAGTAAATTATTCTCTAGCAAGTTTAAAGAATCCATTTTTTCTTTTTCATTGTATGCCATTCCGGACTGATTTTACGTTACAGCACAAAATAAGTCAGGTAGGTTAATTAAGCTACACAGTACTTTGAACAAGTTATGACTATTGATTGTTTAAAAAAATGAAATAAGGTTGCTTTGATTAATAGATTAAGTTTCAATGACCTCACAGGCGGTGTCGCATGTCGTCCTCACTGTCGTCTCCATTGAGGGATTTACACAGTCGATATCGTGACTACCGCAGTCGTAGCACCACGTACTGTCTTCGAAGGTGTCTTCGGGTAGGAGATCGTTACAGAGATCATCATCGCAGCAGTGTGTACACGACTCCCAGCCATCGAGGGGATCAATGAGGCAAATGTCGGGGCAGTACTCATCCTTGTAGCAGCCACGGGAGATATGTATCGTCTCCGGTCCTCCTAGTGAATTATTTGATACCTTATGAGGACAAAGAAACAAACAACCTGACAATTAACAAACATCGGATGATAAAACGATATATAGTTTGTGGTATACAGATTTATTTATTTTTACATTTAAAAAATGATCTATTTTCCAATTGCTTTGACTTTTTACTATCTTTACTCTTATTTTCAGAATATATTTCGGCCTATAACCCATTTCACTATTTCTTCACTCCCTATTAGTATTAGCGCATGCAATCCACAAATGGTCAATGGAGCCCAACCTCTCTTTAATAATATCTCCTTTTAGCTCTGGAATTATCTTTCTTCCCTTTTCCTCACCTCTGTCCTCTCTCTCCCTCTCTCTCTCTCTCTCTCTCTCTCTCTTTCTCTCCCTCCCCTTCTCCCACCCTCTCTCCCTATATCTCTCTCTCTCTCTTTCTCTCCCTCCCCCTTCTCACACCCCCTCTCCCTATCTCTCTGTTTTCTCTCTCTCTCTCTCTCTCTCTCTCTCCTCATAGACTGTGTTCAAACTTACAAAGCAGGCGTGGTCACAATCGACAATCTCGACGGTTTCCGTCCAAACTGATGATAGTTCATTGGGGTATAAACACGCCTCATCCGTACCGTTGATTGGCCAAAATTCACACTTGTAGCATTGCGTAGCGACAGTCAGCCGGGCTACCCCTGTCGATAAGGAATGAGAATGGAATTTCGATTAAAACAGATTTTCCCATCATTTTTAGTGATAATAATAAATAATAATTACATTTATAGGGCGCTTAATACGGGCGTTTCTAAGTGCACATGTGGTATTGTCTAATCAGTTTAAAATTTTACTAATACAATACAATTCAGTTGAATGGAATTAACTACTTGTGGGCGCCTCTAGTATACTATAAATGATTAAAAAGGTGGGTTTTGAGAAGGGTTTTGAATGATTCAATGGATGGGGAATTTTGAATATGGGTGGGATTTTGTTCAAGAGGATGGGGGTAGTAGTAGAAGTATTATTATAAGTAGTAGTAGAGTAGTAGTAGTAGTAGTAGTAGAAGTAGTAGTAGTAGTAGTAGTAGTAGTAGTAGTAGTAGTAGTAGTAGTATTATTATTATTATTAGTAGAAGTAGTAGTAGTAGTAGTAGGTGGAGTATTATTAATATTAGTAGTAGTAGTAGTAGTAGTAGTAGTAGTAGTAGTAGTAGTATAGTAGTAGAAGTAGTATAAAGTAGTATTAGTAGTATTAGGAGAATTATTATTATTAGTAGTAGCTGTAGTAGTAGTAGTATTAGTAGTAGTAGTAGTATATAGTAGTAGTAGTATTAGTAGTAGTAGTAGTAGTAGTAGTAGTAGTAGTAGTAGTAGTAGTAGTAGTAGTAGTAGTAGTAGTAGCAGCGTAGTAGGAGTTAGTAGTAGTAGTAGTAGTAGTAGTAGTAGTAGTAGTAGTAGTAGTAGTAGTAGTAGTAGTAGTAGTATTGGGGGTATTATTAGTATTATTAGTAGTAGTAATGTAGTCGTGTACAGGTGTAGAGGTGTCGTGGTCAAGTGGAAAGGACTGTGGGTCATATGGTTCGCGGTTCGAATCCCACCGCGACACTCATGTCCTTTGGCAAGACATTCATCTACATGGGTACCTGGTAGGGAGAAATTCCTTGATTTTTTCAGAGGCTGATCATTTCGGCTCCGCTACAGCCTGGGTAATTAAATTATACTTTGTATTGATCGTAGTAGAGTATACACTGTTGCCCATAAAGTTGGTATAATTTTTGTTATCACTTTTCATGGAATGATTGTGACATTATGATTTATTTTGATAGATAAACTTTATATCTTATCAGAACTTTACAGTTCAATGTTTATGAATCTTTAGATTGATCAATACAGTTCTGAGAACATGAAAACTTTATCTACCAAGAATAAATCATATTGTCACCAATCATTTCATGAAAAGAGGTTCTAAAAACTATTCCAACTTTATGAGCAACAGTGAACTTGTATAGTAGCTACGCTGTATAATCATCCCAATTATCATCGCCATTACCACTATCAAATCTCTGGCATATATCTCAAGTGCTTCTTTAAGTATGAGTATATATATATAATATTCGCCATAGTGTAGCGGGTCGGCCCCTCACTGCCATCTTTCACTTTGACTAAGACAATCTATGTCGCTATTCGTTACCTCTGACAAGGTGGGATCGACAAGTTTAGACAACCATGAATCATGAATCATAAATCACACCTGTTATACAGACTTAACCTACGATACTACATGATAAAAAATACTAGGCGATATCAAGTATAGTGTTTTAGAAAGTAATTTGATCCTAATAATATGCATGTGGAAGATTTAGCCGTGACTACGTCACAATCAACTGAACAAACTGTGAAATTGTGATATTAAAGCTTTTAGTTGTGTCGCAAATTACCTATGTGGCGACTGCTATTTCAATACCACATTATGTTGTCCAAAAAATAAATAAGATGATATTCTCATTTTTATGGGGGTCTAAGAAACAGAAAATCAAAAGAGATGTACGTTTGAATAAAATTACTAAAGGGGGTTTAGGTATGGTTGATTTACAGGCAAAATTGGTTCTTAGCCACTTTCTTGGATAAGGAGATTTTTGACGATGAGAAAACTACATGGAAAATTTCATTTTCCTATTGGTTTAATAGGGTAGGTGGAATTCCATTGGTGTTTCAGTTTAATTGTAATAACAGAGATATGGAGAAACTATGTCGAACGTCTAGGATACCCCCATTTTTAGTTTGATTTACTTTGTACTTGGTCAGAATTGAGATATGTAAATACACCCATGGTTACAAATATCGAAAATGAAATAATATGGAATAATATTAATATTATTTTTGATAACCAGGTATTGCATTTCAAGTTGTGCGAAAAATTTGGGATTAGTTTTAAAGTAAAACATATTTTTAGTCCAGGACATTGGGATGATGTGGATGTCACGTAATACAAATATGATTTTCCCAAACTTTTGTTTTCTTTCAACTTTTCAAAGGTGAAGAAAGCCTTTCCAAACTTGTGGGTTCGTTTTGTTTCTTTTATTTATTTTAGCACGGTGGCATACTTCAGCCATATGGCTGTTTTCCAATTACGTTGATCAATTACGTAATAGTTTGTAGACAAAAACATCACTCTTATTTTATACAAATATCAATTGGTGATGATATTAATAATTTAAATATAAAGGCTAAACAGTTCTACTTATTCTTTGTGCAGAAAAAACAAGAAGAGTCCTTTGTATACAATGTTTGGCAGCAACGATTAACACTGCCCTCCGATATGAAATGAAATAAAGTTCCCTGAAAGGATTAAAAAGAAGGAAAAAAACTGAACAAACTGCCAATTTGAGATTCGCATAGATTTAGTGCTCTAATATTTCAAACATTCACAACCTTATTGTTATAAGTCCGATTTATTTCAAACTTTCGCCATTCTGTTTATCTTATTTTTCTACTTTCATACAAATTAACTTATTACAAGGGCTGGATTGCCCTTTCCATTGGGGTAGCTACAGGAGGCACAAGTGGAGGGGCGCGTGCCCCCAATCGAACAGTGGAAACCACAAGAGAGAAAAGAGACAAGATGAGAGAAAAGTAAAATGGAATTAAGAGAGGGAAAGGAAAGTGAAAAAATAAAAGATGATAAGACCCCTCCCAAATCCCTATAATCGGTGGGTAATTACTAACTGACACTAACTCATGCCAGTGCCGCCCCTAGTGACTGGGAACTCGCTACGCCACTGAACTTTTAAATACAACTTTAACATTGTGTATTTTAGGAAACGATGAAGTCATCATTGATATCTTAGGTCATGTGCTGAATGACTGAACTGGCAGCCATGGACTCGATTCAGAAGGGGCCAGGCTGAAGGGCTTGTGCGCACCTATTTTCTAGAAGTCAAAATGCTTCCAGTGCAGTGACGGGGACGATTTGCTGTCCCCTTGCATGAACCTGGGAGCTATTTTATTTTTCCACTTGGGGTAATTTGAGTTCTGCCAACAAGTCCTTAAAAAATCCCTTAAAAGAAAACACCATCCCCCAAAAAAGACGACCCCCCCAAAAAAAAAAAATTAATAAAAAATAAAACGAAACAAAGCAAAAACAGCAACAAACAAACAAAGCAAGACAAAGTATCGAAACAAAAACAAACACAAAAAGGGATCACCCCTTTTAATTGTGGGTGCTTTTTTACTTAACATTTTATGCCTACATTAATTGATTTTTTTCTCGTCTTTTCCCATAATCACAAAGCGTCATTTTAAGTACCTATTTCATGACGCTGTATTGAGTGTCAATAGGGACTTTTAGATTTGCAAGACGAGAACGTGGACTGCCACGTGGACATCCTTTTAAGGCAATGTGACGTCCTTTTAAGGCACTGGCAAGTATCCCGTCACATTGCCTTAAAAGGATGTCCATGTGGCAGTCCACGTTCTCGTCGTGCAAATCTAAAAGTCCCTAATGACGATGAAGAAGAACTTAACCTCTTACTTCACTGAATTTTTTATTAATATTACTTTTCCCTATTTTGTTGTTTGTCTGTTTAGCATTAATTTATAATGTAAAGATGCAAATTGCAGGTTGTGTCAAATCACAACTCACTGTTAGTTCTAACATTCCTGGGGAGTGTTTCACAAAGACTAAGATCGACTTTAAGTTGGACTTAAATATGGCAGGCCGTTCATGTCACTGTTTGCTCTTACCATTATGATCTTTAGATATTATTTTTCCCTTCAATAATGAATTATCAAAAAATATGAATTCTGTAGATTTATGACCATGATTTGTACGTCCCTTGAGAGACAAATGCCAGTAAATGGTGAGAGCAAACAGTGGCACGAACGGCCTGCCATATTTAAGTCAAACGTAAAGTCGATCTTAGTTTTTGTGAAACACTCCCTGAACTATTTTGTCCTAGTTTGCAGACACAAACCCTTGTCGGTTGATGTGTGTAACAGTGTGTGCACTGTGAGACTATGATGACAACATACTGCATAGGCTCTGTACTTTATCTGCTCTGGACACAGCCTGACCACCATGCCCTGACAGAGTTGAGCTCTGCTCAAAGTTTTGTAGGAATTATGGTAAAGTGTAAAATTAGAGTCTGTGCCACAGACTAATTTGTTCCTACATGTGAACGACCATATTTAAGATTTTAGTATATTCTATCATTTTATCATTGTAGTATATTTCATCATGGCCCTACTATAGAGCTTTGATCGGCCAAGGATGAAGTGAATTGACACATGACATTTGATGCCAAATTACGTTCAGAACTCCACAACATAATGGTAATGCATGGGACATGCAACAACTGACCGTATACATTGGAGTTGCCAAATACTTATAAAATATCATTTTCAAAGAAAGAAACTAAAGCAGACCACCGCCCCTTCATAAGACAAACAATTTATACTTGAAAGTGGAATAGTAAGTGATTAAACAAATGGAGTCAATTATACACAAAGTGAGAACCACCCGAACCATTTAATTTAAATACATGTATGTTAGTGTACATGTAAATGGGTCAATACAACAACAATTGCAAGAGCGCTGTACTAAATTGAATTGAATGAAGGTTTATTATCATTCCATCGAAGCCAAAGAAAATTACATACTTGAAAATTATTAAAAAATACATATTTTAACATAATAAATAAATTCATGTCATTTATCATCGTGCATTATTCTATAGGTCAGGCTATTATCCTCCTTGAATGTGTAGTTTTTTTTTAAGTCTAGAAACACAAAACAAAATAAAAAATTCGAGTCGATGAACATTACTGATGACTGGTTAATATAATTATCATAAAGCTGTGAATAACTGGAATAATGCAAACACATCTTAATCGAATACAGTAATGTATTCTTTTCTAAGTTGCAAATTGACTGATTCGCTCAAATAATGAGGCTATATATAGGATAGAAATAATTACAGAATTTATAAGATTCATAGCAACGTGGAACAATACTAAAAAAATGCTCATATCGGTACCATTGATACTCATAATCGTATTGATTTTATATTCCTTTAGACAATATGCAAAGTAATTTTATAAAAAAGACAATGTCACGGTCAGCATCAATATTCAAATGATTGTTTGTTATATATTCTAATCCTGACATTGTTTTAACAAATCAGGACTTTGTCCAGTAACACAATCCGCTAGTTGAATTATAAATTCATCGTGTTCGAGTGTTCGAGTGTGACGACGATTCTGCAAATTACAATGACCCAAAATACTGTCAAAATCCAACTCTCTGGCCTGTGTCCAGTTTCTAATGTGTTATTTGTTAGATGTCGTCATCCATTAGCTGAATTAAGACCCTTGTAATGATTGTTGTCATTTTTAATGGAGACTGTCATTCCAAATTTGGATATTATGCTTATTTAAACATTACTGTCAGAGTTGGCCGACATTCACAATGTAGAGTCAGCCGTTTTCGTGCGAGTGCTAAAAAGCGAAAGTGAAAGCCAATATATATCAGATGAAAACAATTTACGTAAATGAACATTCATGAAGTAGGCCTACAAACATTGGGAAGGGGGAGGGGGGTCTTGATAAATGAATTGTAACCCCTTTTAATTGTTATCATGAGAGTTTTATGTAGGTTCGTCAGTTTCTTATAATTTCAGGCGCCTTGCAACCCATGCTAATGGGCAACAGCACATGTTTCATGGCCGACAAGATTGTGCAATTGCGATAACTTCTTTTTAAACATCGATAGGGGGGGGGGGGTCACTTTTTTGTTAAAGCATTATTATTATCATTAGTATTATGTCTAGTTACGCTGAAGCCATGTCTACGCATGCATACATGAGATAAAGGTAAAAGAACTAAATACAGACATGATATATGTCGATGCCAATTGAATAAAAGTGTCATCATGACGAACAGATATCATGACACATTGTTTTGAATTGGAATCTATTTCTAGATTATGCGTTGCTTCCTCTACGATTCCTGCATGTGCAGCTGCACCGTGTCATCTCAAACAACTCATCACTGAACCATTTTGAGTTATCTCATTCGAATTTCAAGTATAGTGGTTTTTACCCTATACCTGAGTTTTCAGTACGTTCTAAATGTACAATGTGTGCAGTAGTGCACATTATTTTTGTGTGGCGTTATATTCAATTATATGGATCGCTTCGTTTGGAATGGAATCCAAGTGAAAAGCATTTAAACACGATAGCAACTACTTTCGAAAAACAACATAAGGCAATTTCAAAAGCCTTGTGCATCACCTATTGAAATGCGGGAACATGACAATGACGATTACGTAATCCGAACACGGTTTCTATGGGATATGCAATGAGGTATTGAAATTGCCCTTGAGTTGTCTTTTCGATCCACTCTCAAAAGAGTAATACAACCACATATTTGAGTGAATTTCACTAAAAGTTGGAGCGGATTTAACTCCAAATGAAGTAATTTCTAATATGGCCAAAAAATCAGCTTTCACCTTCTCTGAATTAAGAGAGTATGACAAACGTTTAGTCATAAATTTAGCATTATGACGATTTGTTTATAAATGTCGATATTACTACAGACACGATATTCCGATATGCATTGGTGTAGATTACTGACTAATATTTCAAAACACGGAATCCGATCACTATCAAACACGTGTCGTGCATTGTTGCATCATATATTGTTGAATTTCTGTATACAGTTTACTGCATTTTCATGATATAGGTTGTTTTGTCTGTGTTATTGTCATTTTTATCGAATTGTGGTTAGAGTAGAATTGAAATTGAAAATCGAAATTAACCATATAAACAACAATACTGGGCCCCCAGACAAAGTCAACTGCATTCCAAATACTAAGCTGTAAGTTAGGGCTTGTTTATCATTGATATTATCCTTTATGAATGCATAGAACAAAAGCATTAAACTGGGCGTTTAGTAGTTAATAAAGTATAAAGGCATGTTTGTTAACAGAGTCAGATAATTGAGACTATGCATGCATGTTTGTTGTTCCTTCTGCCAAACACATTGGTAGTCCTGCCTTTATGTCATCAGTGGCACTGTGTACCTTAAAGCCCCACTGTACTACTTGTAGCTACTTGCTCCCTCTATATAGAAAACAATGCCTAAGCGGTGCCTGTTGGTCCCCATGATCCTCTTTTTCTTATGTTAATTGAGAGCTGAGTTGATGAGATAACCACCTGTCAGTGACCACGCTAATCCCTCTAATCCCTCCTGACCAAACCGTTGGGTGCAGAGGGGCTTTAAAGTAACTTATTTGTTAATGCTGCAGTACCCTAATGACTTCAATAGATCCAGCAGGTGTAAAATATACTGAAAATGCCGAATGTTTACGGCAATATAACTGTTGTATATAATTATACCCGGAGAATTACACTCTGGGCAACCTGAGTTTACAAAAGTCGGTCTTATCAATCGATAAGTAAGCTATTATTAGCTGTCAACTTGTCTAGGCCAAGAAAATAGAAAAAGAAAGTAGAAATAGAGTTAACAAGATAAAACGAAACATATGTTACGTAGAAAAGCCCTGAAGAATAGACCTATATAGAGCCCTACTGATACTCTATTTCCAACCACTTGTTCTCTATGTCAAAGGTATATCTTTTAAAAATTATGATATTTTGTTGGGCGTGGATATCCTTTTGGCTCCCCAGAATTGTCACAAGATGTATATCGGTAACTTTTGACATATTACTCATTACCGGTTACATCTAGTCACTAGTGTAGCCAGATCTGATGAAGAGAAGGGGGTTTGACACACAAAACCACAAAGTCACAAAGTCACATACAAGTAGTTCCACGGATGACCTTCTTTATAGCGGAAGAATAGGGAGGCATTATAGTCCTCCTTTTTTGCCCCACCACCCCCTGGCTACGCTTATGAATATTTTTAAGATGTACTGGTAACCTGTTAACGTAGGTTGGGCTAAATTATAATTATGCTGACCTTTAAGACGCAAGAAACAGTATAAGATTGTAGACTATTTCGTCCAGTCGTCTATCTGTTTTATATAAAAAGTAGCATTTAGGAGTGCAGATCTAATGTAGGAACAACAATATTTTAATATTCGCAATATATATTATGCATTTTCGTGATTTTCAATTCTTTTTAATTCAGATAAACTTTTCTGTTCATAAAGATATACAAAGTAGTTATATGTAGTCCAATGACTAACTGCACGTTGTTTACAATGTAAACATGGCCAGGAAATAAATACAACCATCGATTTTAAAAAAGAGATAATATATCAAAAGAATACTTTAAAGATGGATGTACAAAAAGTCATACTAAGAATCAGAACGTGAATGCTATTTTGATGTTTTTTCCCCCAGATTTCCAGATTTCATTTGATTTCATTTAAAAGGTCTATAATATTTTCCCAAGGAAAACATTGCAAAACGATTTATCATTCGTTCAATTTTCTCTCCATTCAAGTCTTTAATGTACAATCGACTATAAACTATACTCTGTAAAATATGACCAAATACATGTTCATATATTTAGATCGCTATTGAAAGCAAAGGAAATTTAGCAAAAGGAAACACGAGATTATTCTAAGCTTCGGGGGCATATACAAATGACCGATTTAAACCAACTTTATTCTAACTTGACTTGAAAACTTTAGATTTCTTTTCATTCCTCTTATATCTTGCCCACCCATTTAAATCCAACTAAGTAATTAGCAAGCCATTTCCCTTTTGACAGAATTGCGAGGAAGTACTTTATAAAAACACCAGTCATCGTCACTATAGCTACATAATTAGAGCATATCCCACACACCACACACATTTTACACTCGCCGTGGCTTAGTTCGCCAAATCTAGAGTTCATGCTACAGTAAATGTTTACGGAGTTTGCTTACCAAATAACATTATTCCTGCGAAGATTAAGACTGCTCCCGCGCAGTTTCCAGATTTTGAGTCCATTTTATGACTAAAGTATGAATCAGACGACCCAGCAGCCGCGCACTCGTTCTCAGGGTTGATTTTAGGCCGATCCAATATGGGCGGGAAACATATCTGTGACGTCACACTGCGGGCTCCAGTGCCCCTATATGCACGGTGTACTCCTAGCGTTACCCCTACTCAAAAACCCTTAAAATGATAACTTCCTTTTCTAGACGAAATACGTTTCAGATTCCATAATTAGTAGACAAATTGAAGGTCCACCTCACTTCGGACGATAATAAATTCGAATGGAGACTTCGGTGTTCTTCATGATGAAAATGAATCGAAATTAATGGCAGAGAGAGAGAGGGGAGGTAGATATGTCTATAAATAACCACATATGGCCTGTTACCACGAACTTACATGTGTTGTAAGAAATGAATAGCACTTTTCCTGCCGGAGGAAGAAGGGTGTTTCGCCGCCTTTGGGAGTTGTATACCCCTGTTGACTGATTAGACTCATTCAACCAGTCGTTTTCTTCTTCCGATTGGTCATTTTCCTGGCACACTCTCCCTGGATATCACCGTAGTAACAATGATCCGGTACTACATAAAAAGACCTCGATACAGGTATATAGATGAAATTAAAACTATTAAATTTCTTCTAATGTTTTTTATAGATCAGCCAACCTTGTATCGCTTCAAATTATTCTAAAGTCCTCTATCTTCGGACACCTGCTGTGTGATGTCCGTTCATCAGCAGCTCAGGTGCCAAAACTGTTCAACCAAATTCAATGGAATTATTATCATTGACATAATCAACGCAAGGAAGAAGGCTATTCCTAATTTACTAGAACAAATCGGCAAAGGAAAGGTTGAACCTGGTTACGGAACATAATATTTGGGAAGAACATGGAAACTTGTTAAAGCAAAGTGACACTAAAAGAAAACCATGGTGATGGAAGTCACGACATTTTAAAAGTAAGCTGTATAACTTCAAATAGTTCTTCCATCTCTCATTAGAAAGGGCCAATCTTTAAAATGCCCGATGTAAATTGGATTATAATGCGATCAGTCTGTAAATCGTTGGGATATTTACCCGGGGTACTCGCCTAATACGGTATACGGAGAAGTGCCGCTCTAATGGGTTACTTTTTGCAAAAAATCCTAAACATGGGGTATGATTTTGTGCTGCAAACCCCTACAAGTCCCCCCCACTTTTCAGATCTTGGCCTTAAATATGGGTTACTATTTTCTTCAGGATAATATCTCACCCATAATCTCACTTAAGTGAAAATTCCATATGCAAAATCCCGCAAAAATAATTGAAATCATTTCGCTTTTTCATCCAAAGTCCTCGCCGATGGTCGCACAGATTTATCAATATCATTATTTTTTTTTCTTCAATAGAATCGTCACAATCACATCGCAGTTTCATACTATTAAATTCAAGAGTAAGTGAGCACTTTTTGAGCTCCTGGGTGCTGCTCAGTTTGCTTTTTAGTGGATTTTCCCCAAAAGTTCTTTTCCAATTTGCTACATTATTGTAACAAACTGATGGGTTTTAAATAAAATTTAAAAAAGCTAAGGAGGCTGGAGTACAATGGGAAGTACAAGAAAGCGTGCAACGTTTAAAAGAAATTAGAGTAAAAACAAACAGCTGAAACTAGGAAAGCTGTTACTAGGTAAATTAAGGGATTAAGGGATGTGAAGGTGTAAATCATTAATGCAAATGGAATACGGCAAAACTTTAAACATGGGTTGCGTTTTGAATGGAAGTCCCTAATATTGGGTACCATTTTCTGCCAAAATGACCCTTAAAAACGTTTCAGCCGCACACCCCCGTCCAAACCAAATCTGAGTACCCCCATCCCTCTTCCCGGATGGGGTATTTTCCTACAAATATTAAATACCCGGTAACTCGGTAACTCCCAAAGATGAAGGATTACAGTTTTTATAAATCATTCGTTGAAAGAAATTACTTTATCTGAATTTATTAAGATTCGAACCAAACCCAGAATAAAAACACTTAGGTGTATATAAGGACTGATGAGATACCAGTACTCTCTCAGTACTCTCTCAGTGTACAGGTGGAATGAAACCCGCTCATGTACTCATACATAAGGAAGTCATAATGGTTCACTTCGCCTGCATGGAGTAAAAAATCCACTCTCAAAATAATGGAATCCACTCTCAAAAGAGTTATTTTGGAGTAGATTCCAATTTAATTTGGGTGGATTCAACTCCAAAGAAATTGATGTCTAACATGATTCCTATTGGACGGTCTCTCCTCTGCATTAAATAAGATGTATAGTTGAGTCCCTAATTAAGTATACTATACTTCACTTAGATGAGAAGGACGTGGGTTCGAGTCACAGGCCCGGACTAATGTATTTTGTCAAGACATTAATTAATATCCATCTGTCACTCTCCATCCAAGTGGCGTGTCTGCCGGGGGCGCTTTGCCGGGCGGAACTCATTTAGAAGGGGACGCAAATAACGCAAATAACAGAAACAGAGAAAGGAGAGAAAGGGAAGAGAAATCATGAACACAATGTGCCCTCAATACCCTTGGACAAGTGCATTATAAATAGTTATTTTGTGGGTTGAAAATCGGAAACATTTGTTTACAGTACGATTGCTTTGTTCCCCCGCATATTATGTTGCTTCAATATTTCGAACTTCTTCTTGCTTTGCTCCCAATTATGTAATTTCTATCAACATTTCTATTGCGCCCTATATCAATTATTTAGGAGTGTTGAATGGCAGTTGTAAGGTTCAGCTTTTGAATGAATCCTTAGCGTTCTCCTACCCTGATGAATTCCTCATTTATATTTTTCTTGAGTCAATTCCTTATTTTTGCACCCATTTGATGTAAGAAGTGAATAGAAAACTGTTTATCAATGTTTGAAATTTGAAACTTCATCGTTAACCAACAGTGTTTCATTGCGCATTTTTCGAATGTGTATAATTATCAAAGTGCGACAGATCTGACTGCGATTGTGAGGTCTAAAATATTTTGTCCAACATCATTTCATATCGCTCCAATTTCAAGGAGAATAGTTGAGTAGATCGTATCCAAAATCCCGCTCTAGCTACACCCGTAGACGACCCATGAAAACTAAGCTTAAAAATTGTAAGTGCAGCTACTCAAGATATTTAAACAATATTTTCAAAATCTATCCAAAGTGTATAAAGAAATGATCTTCAGAAAGGCTTAAAAAAGAAAGTCGTGTTTTTTGTAAAGGGGCGGGGGCGGGGGCGGGGGCTTAAAGTGCATGCATGCTTCCTCCCACTGCTGATATAAATTATGCAATTACAAATAAGAAGGTTGTGAAAAAGACCTTGCAAAAAGTAACAAAGTAGAAGTACTTTGACATAATTATGCCTTGTGTTCCTCTTCACCTGGGTGTCCCTATAATGAGAGTTTGATATAATTTCCCTGAGGCCTTGACGACGACATAGCATCGGATATTATGTTCTTTTGATAGGCCCAACACTTTTAAAAAAGACCTTTTTACGATTAATATTACACTGTTGGTATGTGATCATTCATTACAGAACACTACTGTAGTCGTGATTTGAAAAAGGGACAATTAAATTCATGATCATAGTCAAAATTAATCAGAATTGTACTGCATGCATGAGTATGGCACGCGCACATATTTTGACCGATGGCTTTCCATAACAAACTGCCAACGTACACCAGCAAAATGGCTGACCAGCAGAAAATAAAAATTTTGCGAGAAAAAATAAGCACTTGGGACCAAAGGACAACACCAATGGCACCACTGTCGGAAAGGCAAAAAGACAGTTACATGGATCTGACATCACATGCATCAAATAGACCATTACCAATCGAGGTAGGTTAATCGTTTGTGTGGTGGGCTTGGCCGCCGGAATACATTGTCTTGCCCCATTCGTACATGTTCGTGTAAGCGATTTCAGACCAGTCCATCAATACAAATTAAAGGCACGCTGGAATGATCAATTCACGTTAGTTCAGTGCCAACTCCAAAAGCATTCAGTGAAATTAGTAGCTAATTGGGCGATTGCACCCATAGACTGTGTAATAAGACTTCTATGGCTTATTTTAAAATTATGTATGAAAAGGGAAGGAGCATTTAATTATTAGTAGTCTAGGGTGTCTGAACGATTTTTCAATTTTCCCTTTTGGATCGTTTTTCACCATTTTGGTTGGATAATTGAAAAAATTATTCACTCAGAATAATACATTTCAAATTTCAAGACTCACCGATGTTTCTATCAAAAGTTACAGCCCCTTCAATTCCCTACAATATTCATCCATTTTTTGTAAGAATCGACGAAAAAGACGTAGATCTACATGCAGAGTTATGTTGTTTTGCTAAATTTAGCACAACAGCTGCATTGCGCAATATGCAAGCGTACACATGTACGCGTGTTGCTTAAATGATGCGCGATCGGCAATCCATTGTCTTCAATGGGCACCCACTTCCGGGTTTGTAGACACGCGGCCCGATGCATATTCATGTGCAGATTTTACGCGCTCCCATGGGTCACCATGGGTTCGGCCGCGGAGCTCACGCCCCTACTTAGCTGATCCGAAAAATGTGGGGAAGGGTATTTTCAAACTGTAATTGTTTGTGATCCCTGGGGGCTAGCGAAAAAATAAGCGTAGGGATATTTTCCTTACGACTGGGACTACTTATCGCCAGGGGCGTCATATCTCATAAGTGGCAAATTTCGGAGTTAGCCAGGAAACAATGTTTAAATAGTTGTTTTGACCAAGATATTTTTAGAATTTCGAGATGACGCCCCTCTGGAAATATTGGAATTAATGTGCTCTTTCATATGACACCTCATTTATTGAGTATCACCTTCAGGATCACAAAGAATAAAGGTTTGAATCTCGACTTAATAATACAAACTTTGACCAATTTTGCATGATCGCGTAATGCACATAGACTGCATAGGGCTGCGTGCAATCTCTATGGGAAGGATTTTAGCACACAACATCGGGTGCGCGATCAGACACCCTATTATTTGTTCTAGAATCTATATTAAAAGTTTGAAGAATAAAATGAAAGTCATGTCACACGTAGAACTTTAGTCTTTAGCTTACATCAGCAATTAAGCCCAGCCAGCGCATGCGCATTACGTTCCTTCCGTCTCAGCTCATTTTTGTAATTTGGCGCCTAGCCGAGCCGACATGGGCCCTTCGCTATCGCTGGCTCCCATAGCCTAGGCTCTATGTTATAAGACATTAGTGCGAGGAGCTAGCTTCCGATTTTCCGTTTTTACCGATGCCAAAATTATGATATTCCAGTCAAATCTTCTCTATTTGTTCTGATTTTTTCAGCGTCCTTGAAAAGTTAAGTAATATACTTAAGTTTAAGACTTACATAAGACGTCTTAAGTTTGAAAAATTCTCCTTTTTTTCATATTTAAGATTAAAAGTTGTACTGAAATGTTCGTTGATTTTTCTATTTTATGTTTGTACCTATGCTGAGTGTGCATCACCTATGTGTGAAATGCGTCACCTGTTTGAAGCACGACATGTCAGTTCATTATGTAATGTTACGTAAAAAGTCGTATTGACATTGCACTTGGACTTACGTAAGCTTACGTAAGTGGGGGCCCTCTATCACTTTAATTCGAAACAACTGGAGCGTATCGGCCAATCAGAGCGCATAAACTCATTGTACAGCGCGGAATACGAATAGTTCTACGTGTGTCACTCATGAAACTGAAAGTGAAATCATTCTGTTACCGTAAATAACCATTATCCATAATAAATCAGTTCTGTAATTTACAGCTCGAAATAATGTAGAAAAACCGAAGAAACCGCCGCTGATTTTCCTCTTTCCATCCTGTTTTGCTCACGTTTGTGAATCGTCAAGTTTCAGACCAAAACAAAATCGACCGCCAAAATCTTGGTCCCTATGGTCTGTTTAGCGCCCATGAAAATTTACGGGTTGATGTATGCACGACATGGTATGACGGTTAAAGATATGGATCAAGTTTTTTAGAACCAAATTTGTGAACATTGAGTTTACACAGAGATTCAGGGTTCATGGCGACCAAGAAATGCACACAATGAATACAAAGCGGCTCTTTGCACGCACACACAAAATTGCACACACATAAAATAGAAAAACCAACGAACATTTCAGAATAAATTTCCAGTTTTAATCTTAAATATGACGAAAATGAGAATTGTTCAAACTTAAGACTTAGTTAAGTAAGACTTAAACTTAAGTCAAATACTTAACTTTTCAAGGACACTGAAAAAATTGTAACAAATAGAGGGTTTGACTGAAATATCATAATTTTGGTATCGGTAAAAACGGAAAATTGCAAGCCATCTCCTCGCACTAATATCTTATAACATAGAGCCTATGGGAGCCAGCGATAGCCAATCTAGCCAATCAAGTCGGCAAGGCCAGGCGCCAAATTATGAAAATGAGACCGAGATAAGATGAACGTTCTGCGCATGCGCTGGCTGTAAGCTAAAGTTCTACGTGCTTTGCCAGTACTGACAATATATTTCTGATTTTAATTTTTTTTTCCAACATAGGTGAGTTGAATTGATTGTATGTTATTGCTATTTAGGTGTCATCAACTGTCACTAAAGTGATGATTTTGAGTGAATTCTGGTGAGTTTTGTTGTGTTGAAATTTTTGAGAATCAATAGAGGGTGTTTTACAATGTTTTCCTACACACAAAGTAGGTCTATACTAATAACTGGAATTAATGGATATTTTTGACAAGAAAAAGGGTGCTAAAAAAAGAGGCAGGTCTTCTAGCATTCAGTTTACTTTGGTTATGTTTCTCCTATTTAGCTACCATTAGAGGAAGCAGGTAGCTTTTCTCAGCAGCTATCCCTAGTCTCCACTCCAAGCCTCTCTCACAGTGGAGATTCTCTGGCTGAGGGCTTCTCTTCACTTGGCATGAAGGATGAGAAAATTGAAAATGCACAACAGGTACGGGAGGTCGAAGATATATGTCCTTTGTTTGTGTCTGTCTCTCCTGTAGAGTAAAGTATCTCTCTTCTTTCTGTTCTGCCACTCTCTTAATTTTTCTTTCCACTGATTGTTTCACTGTTATCCCTTCATTTTGAAAATTATTTTCATGAAATTAGTGATTTCTGATGTAGATGTTTCTTCAATATCTTCCCATTTTAAACTGTTTAGCCCTCATTTGTTGTTCTTTATTCCTCTACTGTTTTGTTTTGTTTGAAAAAATAGATGACAAGGGTTACATTCTTATTCTTTCCTTTTTCTACATAATTGCAATGATTACCTTCCTAATATATGATTACAAAAACTAATGGAAAAACCAAGTCCACAAAATTAATAGTCCACGTACTGGTAATATTTTTATGAAAGGCTATATAAGAGAAATGTTGGGACAGTGAGCCCAGGCAGCTTTCCAGAGCTAAGTTGTTCTCAGCTTCATTCTATTGTCTTGCTACGGATTACCATTTTCATCCTTTGGCCTCTTTAAGGGATGAAGTTATTTACATCTGACACTTATTCTTGCTTTCCATGAAAAATGATATACATGTAGTTCTTTGACTGGTTCAATAAAGTCGAGAGTCAGATGGAGCAGGAAGAAGAGTTGTGCTACAGGTTAGTAATGCTTCTCTTTTTTTTTATTTTATCAAAGTCACATTTTAATTCTCCCTACTGCAAATATGAGGTTCAACAGTAGAGGGCGACATATCCCGTACACTGCGCAGGTCAGCACATGCGCAGATACAAAACGAGGGGAGACGATTTGACAAGGTTTCTTCCGGCTTCCATAGAAAATGTACAGCCATGTAAACAAATTCCCCATTTGACAAAAAATTGTTCAGGTTTCATAAACTCTAATGATAATATCATTAGATCTATGTAGGTAGCATCAGAATTTGTTACTTGCATTTTCTTGGCTCGAAAAATATAAATTTTTATGGGACTTTTAAGACTCGACCCCACGTTAGTATGGGAACCCGAAGTGCCTTTGCCTGTGCAGTGTGTGGGAGATATCGCCCTCTACTGTTGAACATCATATTTGCGGTAGGGAGAATTCTTAGATCAGTTTGTGAACAATTATGGTTTTCATTGTAAAAATTTAGTGAAGTTGACGAAGTGTGAGATTTTCAATTTAGTAATCTCTCTGAATCCCGATCTGTGGGGACCAAAAGTTGAAGGAGTTTACAAAACTATTGTTTGCTAATTTTTGCACTGGATTTATTAGAGAAAGATTGATAGTCTTCTTGCATATTGTTAAGCAACGCATTTGTATTTATATAATGCTCCTATACAATTAGAAGAATTATCACTAATATTGTTATTTGCTGTGATTATCGTGTAGGTCTTACTGTGATCAGCTGAGTCAGTACAAAGAACAATGTGATCTAGTCATGGAAGAGGTCTCTACAGCTTTGGATCAACTCAAAGACCTCAAACAGCAGTACGTTCTGGTTGCCACAAAGACCAATGCCCTACATGAAGCTTGTGAACAGTCAATGGCAGACCAGGTAGGTGACAAACAAATATCTACTCAAGATAATTGCTCAGAGATGATAAACAGAAATTGAAAGAAGACATAACTAGCATGTATACAAAGCAGCAGTATGTTGTTACATTTAATACATGCATTTCAATGGGTTGTCGGCGAACTTGAACTTTTGATGGTTTTGTGAAATGGTCGCTACTTATGCCTTAGTCACACCTTTGTGTATTTCAATTCAGTAAATTAAATTCTTGATATCAAGAATTACCATTGCTTTACAACAGAAAATCATTTCTTGATATCAAGAATTAATTTCTTGATATCAAGAAATAAGAATAAATGTTAAAATGGCTTGCCATAGAAACGCAGCAATACGCAAGCAAAATACGCAAAGGTGTGACTAAGGCATAAGACCAAAGTTTTGTATGAAGAGGTTGATATAAATTCCAGTTCTTAATTGAACCTTAATGATTGATTAAATTACTTCTATTGCTTACTCATTGCTTAAAGGTTGTGTATCCCTTTTGTAGCCAACATCAAATTCTTTAGAACTTTGCAGGAATTATGAATATGTCACGTATGTCCTATAATTTGTGAAATTTAAATGTTAGCAGTGTCCTAGCATTCAAATTATTAAAGGAAACCCGTTTACTTTCTAGACTTCACTGTCAGACACTGTTGAGTGACTGTCTGACATCTTTTTTTCTCTGGTAATAACATACATGAGCATTTGTCTACATCAATAACCCACTTCTTGTAATGGCCAAAATTAAACTGATTGAATCTTTGCGCAGCACAAAACGTACGACCATTTGGCACAAGGGTCTGGAAATCAGACTATTTAATTAAACGAGCGCGCTCGCTAAATTCCATTCGACAACTAAGGTCGTTATTTTCCCACAAAAGACATTTTCAAGCCCTTTTGTTTTGAGGGAAGTTCTATTAGTATTATCTTTCAAAAGCCGGTGGAATTTAACCTTTTCATTTGTTTGGCCTGCAAATGGGACATAGTACCTTCAACTCATGCATTAAAAAAAACCTAAATTGTTCAGGATATATATCGTACACATTCAGTGAAAGCTTGTTTGATTGTTTGAGAATTTAGTAGTAATTATTACCAGTTATTTTTCAAGATTATCATTAATTAGATAGCAAACAACTAAATTGTATGCCTTGTTGATATTTTTGCATTTCTAGATGATCTATTTTTTTTCTTGAAATGTTTTTGAGCTTTCACTCTGGACTCCTTTACATCTTCCATGTAGTTTGCACCAGCTCAGTTTAAAAAAAAATGTTTCTCTCTGGTTGTGAACATATGGAGGAAAGCTATTACTTGAACCAGACATATGCTGCATTTGATTAGTAATCAAAAAGGAATTTACTTCCTGAATTTTGAAATATTTCTCTTTTTAACCTCCACCAGACGATGTTAGTGAACAAGGCTGAAGCCATCAGCTGTAAGCTCGACTACTTCAATGAACTAGAAAGGATAAATCAGGTGAGATTTTATAAATGGATTTATGACAATGTTAATGAATTAGATGGGCAATGCAAGATGCATGAATATAAGTTTTCATAAGTTTTCGACCTTATTGTTTCTTTGAGTTGTGTCTGAGTTTAACTTAGCTTCTACAAATTAACACCCAATTCAGCAAAATATGAGAAGGGAATATGTTTGAAAAATAGTACATTTAATACATATGGCCAAATTAAAAAAAAACATGTTTAGCGTCCTCGCTAGCTTCATTTTTTTTTTCTTTTTTAAATGAAAAAACACACAAAATATACTGATGAAATGATCTTTTCCAGAAAAAAATTAAAGTAAAATATAAAAGCTGGCGGCCACCTTGAAAATTAGCCCGGCTGGACGTCTTGGAAGGGCCTCCTCCTTCCTTTTTTCCAAAAGGCAGGACGCTAAACATGATTTAAAAAAAAAATTTTGCCTAAATTGATATTCATTGGCTGAGAGCGTGAATGGTGTTAACTTTTATTACTTTACAAAGTGCATGTTTAGCTGTCAATTTCATCAGAGAATATTCATTTTCTGTTATTGAATTGTTTGATAGTTTGACTATCGTGAAGGATGGGGATATAATATTGCATACAGTATGTGAACTATTACTTCGATCATGATTGTGGGAAATAAACTTTGGCAATGGTGCATGTAATTTTCCCTACAATAATTTTTTCCCCTTTTATTTCTGTTATTAGAAGCCCTTCATACGTTGTATTGTTGGCAAAAAGCACTATCAAAGATGCTGTTATTCAATTGTTTTTGTAGAAACTGAGCTCGCCAACATTTGCAGTCACCAATGACTCATTTGTTCCTCTCCTGTCCAAGTTGGATGAATGTATTGCTTATATCATTGGCAATGTGAGTATATGTCATATACAGTGTATGTATAGTCTTATAGTGAAATCCATCTCATGCCATCTTCTATAGGTGTATTTAATTCAGGTTAAATAAGCTGAGTTGCACACAAATGTACATGTATATACAAGAGTAATATTCAAAATGGAATAAAAGATGGTAAATATGTTGTTGATGTCCTATTTTGGATGTTTAGTGCAGTTTTTAGTTTTGTTTTTAGCCATATTTGATCTTAATGGTTCTACCGTGTCCATTGAATTTAATTTACAAAAATGCCATTTTAGTTTAGTTTTGTAATGTGAACACGACCGCAATAATTCGTAATTTGAAATAAAAACTTTTGATGTAAAAGTGAAATATTGACATGTGTATGTACATGTAATTGCTATTCAGCCCCAGTATAAGGAGTCTGAGCTGTTCCAGGCCAGATTTAAGCAATGTTTGAGTAAAGCATTAACTCTAATCAAGGCTGCAGTCTTCACTATCCTCAATGGAGCTACACAACAAGTGGTCCCTAAGGTATGTATATATACATATGTATGTATTGATCGATTGATTGATTTCATTGGTTAATGATGTGAAGGGAGACTTGGCCTCAACCTTATTATGACATTTACATAATGTGCATCTAACCTTTAAAATAATTATGTGACCCCAAATACGTAATAAATAGAAAAAACAAATGGAAACAAAATCATGACATAATGACTGTTTAAAATATTCATTTTGGAAATAGAATAGACAGATGGTAATTGCAAGTTTCATGTTGTATGTTCATTCTGAATATTTTAATTGCTCTGCAACATTGAATCACCTTACATCAGTGACGGTGTTATGACCTATAATAATAATAATAATAATAATAATAATCTTTTAAAGTCCACTCCAAATTTTATTAAGTTAAACCGAAAATGGAAATTCTTTTTGCCCAATTGATCGTGAGCCCGGCAGCCACTGAGCAGCGCCAGATCGACATTGCTCTATCCCTTATTGTTGAGCGCCAAACAAGGTAGCAGCAACTCCCATCTTTTAACGTCTTTTGGTATGACGCGGCCGGGGTTCGAACCCACGACCTCCCTGTTGTGAGGCGGACGCCCTACTGACTAAGCCAACAGATTATCATTAAGGAATTTTTCATGAAGCACAATTCATGTTTTCTTCTTCTTTTCAGGATGTGACTAGTTCATCAGAGAATGCATTTACTCTGTTCTATGGAAAGTTCAGAAGCAATGCTCCTAAGATCAAAGCCTTGATGGAACAGGTGGAACAGAGGCTAGACAAAACATCTGAGTAAGTATGATTGATGATTAGCTGATCGTATGATGATTAGCTGATCGTATGATTGATTGGTTGATAGGTTGTATGATTGATTGATTGATTGGCTGTATGATTGATTGATTGATTGATTGATTGATTGGTTGGTTGGTTGATTCATTGAATGTATGATTGATGGATTAATTGTTTAGAAGGCATGAATAATCATTACATTTACTTATCACAAGGAGAGAGGTTAATATTCAAATCATTCTCAATGTCTGTCCTTTGATGGTACTATGACAAGGTATTTAAGACACTTTTCTTCCATTCACTATAATCAGCTAATGTAACAGGACCAACTCCTTAAAATCATTAAATGTGATTATAGCTCCTTGTAGGGTTCCACTAGTATTAAAACTCATTACAAATGGGAACCAAATGGTTTTCTGTTTTTAAACCTTTGTTGGCATGACAGAATTTAGGAACCAATGAGTTACACTGCATCATCAACAGAGTGCAGTTTCCAATGTCTTCTAGTACTCACATCCCATTGTCTTGACTTGGGTGACTGTCATACTATTTTTATTGTCCTAATTAAATGTATCTCTTCATGCAGGTACACAACCTTACTGGATGACTGCTTACACTGTTATTTTAGTAAGAGATATCAGCTTCTTATGCCTAGCATACAGATGGCTGTATCAGAGCTTGCTACTAAGCATGCCAGGGATCACTGCTCTCTTGTAAGTCAGTTAATTTTGATATTAAGACATTCATCCATATTTGCCACTCTCCACCCAGGTGGAAATGGGTACCCGATGTGCTAGAGTGCTACATATTTGGCCTGCTCAGCTATGACTGGGGTAATAATGTTAGAGCGCCAAGACCGTTGTCGCAGCACTATGAGCACTATACAAGAAGTCCCCATTATCATTATCATTGTTATTACATGACTTCTCACTTGCGATTCCTTAAAATTCCTCTTTTAAGCTGATCACACAATATTCTATTTTAAGAAAAAAAACATTATTTTTATTTCATTAATTTGTATTAATATCTAGAATTATTACTATGAAATTTACAAATTGGCAATAGTGATATACACGTCTATGTGATATATTTAGGAAGCATAAACAGGATGTGGATACAGTCTCTAGAATGTCGAATAGGGAGTTTTTTAAAACCTTGAAAGAATATGTCTTTTATGAAATGTCCAGTCTGTTTGTGCATTGTATTTTGTGACAAATCTTTGTAATTCAGATGCTTGAAGATGTCACTATTGATTAACTGTTAACCTTTGACCTTTATCAGGTGCGGAGTGGGTGCGCCTTCATGGTGCATGTCTGTGAGGATGAGTATCAACTCTTCTTTCATTTCTTCTCAAAGTCATCTGAGAAACTGGAGTAAGTATTCATACAGTACTCACTTTTTCTACTTTATCTGTATAATTCATAAAAGAATGCATTATAGAGAACGTCCCAAACCTATCATATCATCTGTGCAAGGCCAGAAGGGCATTAACTCTCTGTTGACGTTCATGACTTAACACCCTTCTGGCTCCAAACAGACAAAATGCAAGTAACTAAATTTAAAAATAATATATTTGTATATGTAGTAACAATTTGTATGTACATCTACACTTCTATCAATCGACAAGATGCTACATGTACAAGCCTAATTAACATAAATATAATGTACTTGTCACTCGGTATCCAAATTAGTATTTTTTTTTTAAAGCCATTTTCGTAATGTAACCATAAATAATGCATACGTCTTTGTGAAATGCCTGGATATGAATGATTCCATTCACTTGTTACAAATACTTATATCTCAATAATCAGTATGCTAATTGCATACATTATTTTTTTGATAGGTAGGACAAACATAATGGCTTGCCCTACCTTACAATATGTAATATATGCAATTCGCATTCTGACTATCAAAATACATTTATTATTAACAATTGAATGGAATCATTCGTATCATGGCACTACACAAAGATATATGCATTAAATTTGGTTACATTACAGAAATGGCCTATTGGAACCTAACAAGATTTCTATAAACACATACATGTACCTCAGCAAACTATATTGTCATTGCCTTTCATGTATTAATGTGTACAGTGCTCTTGACAGGAATGCTTTTATAGGGATTTGAGACTTCCGTACAAATATGTGATATGAATCAGTTAAGCAGGATAATGGTCCTCATTGGAGCGCAGAAAAGTGCAAATATCAGTACACCAGAAACAGTTACTATAATTCTAATTGATGTTTGTTTGTCCTAGTGCAATGTTGGAGCAGCTTTGTATGAGTCTGTACGATGTTCTTCGTCCTCTCATCATCCACATCAACCACCTTGAAACCCTGGCTGAACTCTGTAGTATCCTCAAAACAGAGATGCTACAAGATCATGTTCAAGCTAATCGTAAGTGTAGCAAAACTCTTTCCGATGATGATAATGCATGCTTCTCCCATCGACAGAATTTGTACACTTCAGTAATAATTATTATGAATTTGTTATGTGCCCCAATTTTTTTGTACTCATCTCTCCAAATTATTAGAAAATTCTCCTGAACTTGTACCTTTTACGTATAAAGTAAACATGAACAATCCACATTTAAAAGCATCATAAAGAAATGTCCATGAATAAATTATCTTTAGAAGCGTGTTAGCTTGAAGCCATCCTGAGAACCTGATATTGTTTTCATCAAGTGAATAAATAGGTGTTTTTGCTGTTTCAGTAGTTATCTTTAGTTTCTTTATATTATTTTGTTTTCTGTTCAGGAAATTGCTACCAAAGTGTGGCTAATAAACCTGATCAAAATAAATATAAATGAAAAATAAAAAGATTTTGTACTGCATCAAGTGAATAACTAAGGTGCCTTTGTTGTAATCTTTATTAATGTTTATTTTATTTCTTTTCAAGCACTCAATTACTGAAATAAAGCTACATGTAATGCACTTCATTTTGTTTTTCATCTAGTAAATGATGGAGATGCCCTACTTGTTGTAATCTTTATTGATAGTATTTTCCTTTCTTTTCTCGAAATACATACTGAAAGTAAAGCTGAAGAACGTGATTGTGTTTTCCATCCGGCAAGTGAACTATGTGCCTCTGGTTTAGAAACCTTCATGAATTGTTTTTGTTTTCTATTTGGGCAGTCCCTGCTGAAGTAAAGCTACATGTAATGAATCTGATATTGTTTTCCATCCAGCGAATGAACTGGGTGCCTTTGCTGCCGTTGCCAATCAGATGCTAGAGGATGTCCAGGAGCGGTTGGTATACAGGTCAAGTGTTTACATCAAATCAGATATCCTCAACTACAACCCAGCTTCAGGAGACCTAGCCTACCCTGAGAAACTAGAAATGATGGAGGTAGGATGATTGTGATTGTTGTGCTTGTTATTGTTAGTGTTGTCATTGATGTTCATGTTGTTGTTGACCATATAGTTGTAGTCATTGTTGTTGTTCATGTTGCTGTTGGGGTTGTTGGTCATGTTGTTGTCCATGTTGATAGCATTGTAGATGTTGTTGATCAAGTGTTTTATTGTCACAACAAACTTAATTTGTACCTTTTCATTGTTGTTTGCACAGGTATCAATGAGATAATTTTGTTGTCCGAGATTATATTTCCCAATTTTTTTTATTCCAAAAATGGGTAGTCCCTGAGATTGATGTAAATCCGGTTTAAAATTAGGGGGGTGAGGTGCCGTTTTTTCATGACTTGCTTGAATGCCTCGCGCAAGCACTTGGCACCTCGCTTCGCTCGGATTTCTAAAGCCTTTTTTGTTTTAATTCTCACTCAAAACCTATTTTCTTTTTAACTCTCACTATCACCCCTGATACAGTGTCAACCCTTGGGTGGTTGAAAATGACTTAGACAATTTAAAGGGTTTGTATGAATCCAGTGAAAGGAGTCTATGATAATATTTGTGAGGTGCATTGATCAATTGTAAATTTGAATAGCCCTTGAAAGAGAACAAAAATTTATATTTGCTAATATCAAACAAGCTGCAGTACTATTGTTATATTCTTATTATCATCATCAATATTATTATGAAATGCAGAGCATAGCAGAGAGCCTGCGAGAGCAAAGGCTAAATGATTCACGGCGGAGCTCTGGTGATTCGATTGGATCAGCGATGAGTCATGAGGTAGCAGCTCTCAACCAATCAGGATCAGCATTGATGAGCGGTCAGACCACACCCCCTGAGGGTATGGGGTCTACAGTCATGGCACCTATAGGTAAGCAGGGTCTGCTGTTTGTTGACTACTTTTACTCCAGGCTTTGTTTAATCAAATAAGTAGCTTTAGGACTTTGATTGACTTCAATTGAAAGTTTGGTTTAGGGTGTGAACATTAGAGTTAGTTATTGGATTGGTTCCAGTAAGATGTTTGGTAAGCATTAAGAATCATCATGAAATGATCGTGACTGGATCATATTATTGTACAGATGGGTCTCTTTATATTGCAGCAAGCAGACAATATGCCTAAAGAGGAGTTGAAAAAAATCTGAGAATTAACAGATTAAATTCTGTTAAGGTTAAACAAGGTAGTCATGAGAAAGTGGATGCCACATAAATAAGTGAGCATACTTCAAACATATAGAGACAGATAAAAGCAGGGTTCGGAGTGCTCATTATACATGTAGTTTTAGGTTGTTTCCTATGATGTCAAGAGTGAGCAAAAATTAATCTACACATGTATAATTACCACAAAGATTATAGATTATTAGATGTGTTATCTCCATAGTTATTTGGCAGTTTTGTGCCAAAGGTCTCCGGTTTATAAGTGCATCTATGTATTGCATTTTTCAATCGCTTACAAACCTTAACATTGTTTGTCCATCACTATAGGTTCTGGTGCAGGCACTGCTACCATCCACGTCAATGCTTCCCTTTCTCCTGCCGATCTACATGGTATGTGGTATCCTACAGTCAGACGTACCTTGGTGTGCCTCTCCAAGCTCTACAGGTGTATAGACGTAAGTCCTAACCTCATTCTCCTGTTCATCTTCAAAGGGCTCTGCAGCCTATCATAAAGATCTGTATGTAGATTACCAGTTGTGTCTGCAGGCACTCGGACACCTGTATTACACCCTACTCTTTGCGAAAAGTGTAGCGTATTAACGTGCATAGATTGTGACTCTCCTACAAACAAGGTCTCCAGCCCTCCAGCTACCGCTCTGTCCGAAGAAAAGAGTGTTTTCCCCATAACCTGAGTCTGCCTCGAGATCAGAGGGGAGGGGCATGCAATGCGGTGACAATAATTTTTGTATTTGTTTTCTGTCAGCGTGGGACTCAAACCCATTCGCATGAAGGAAGTCATGTAAAGTCAGAAGACAATTCAATTGCACCTCTTTTTTGTTTCAATTGTATCAAGGAATGGTCAATAAAAATGTTGGAGAAAGTTGAGAAATGAGAATTTGGGAACGTTGGAAATCTTAAAAAGTACCATTCACCAAAAGATATTTTGTTCTGTATGTTAGAGTTTCCATATGGCTATACATGTACTATATTCAAAGTATGAGATTCAAATGTTACTTCTTCTTATAAGTCATTTGGCAAACAGACGCCTTTGTACAGTCTCAAACAATTATAATTTATATGTTTCTGTGACATTTCATTTTCTATCATTATTTCCTGCAGAACTACCTTTAAATGATTTTTGTTGTTATTTGTTTACAGAAATCCATCTTCCAAGGTTTATCTCAAGAGATCCTTCAGTCCTGTATTCATTCTCTCAATGTGGCTTGTCAAGGCATTACTAAGAGAAAGGTATATAATCTATTTTCATTCTCTCAATGTGGCTTGTCAAGGCATCACTAAGAGAAAGGTATATAATCTATTTTCATTCTCTCAATGTGGCTTGTCATGGCATCACTAAGAGAAAGGTATATAATCTATTTTCATTCTCTCAATGTGGCTTGTCAAGGCATCACTAAGCAAAAGGTATATAATCTATTTTCATTCTCTCAATGTGGCTTGTCAAGGCATCACTAAGCAAAAGGTATATAATCTATTTTCATTCTCTCTATGTGGCTTGTCAAGGCATCACTAAGAGAAAGGTATATAATCTATTTTCATTCTCTCTATGTGGCTTGTCATGGCATCACTAAGAGAAAGGTATATAATCTATTTTCATTCTCTCAATGTGGCTTGTCAAAACATCACTAAGAGAAAGGTATATAATCTATTTTCATTCTCTCAATGTGGCTTGTCAAGGCATCTCTAAGGGAAAGGTATATAATCTATTTTCCTTCGATCAATGTGGCTTGTCAAGGTATCACAAAGAGAAATGTATTCAATCTATTTTCATTTGAATTGATCGAAATTAACATTTATTTCCTTCTGGAAAAATGTGCTGTAATCTGTTTTATAATAGAAATCAATACAATGAAAATGGCAAAGTAGGAGGTGAATAGCAGAAA
Organism: Mesocentrotus franciscanus; assembly: GCA_037976565.1. Classification (NCBI taxonomy): domain Eukaryota; kingdom Metazoa; phylum Echinodermata; class Echinoidea; order Camarodonta; family Strongylocentrotidae; genus Mesocentrotus; species Mesocentrotus franciscanus. The sequence continues at coordinate 9,101,336 of CP137686.1, forward strand.
AGGCGAGCTTGTGTTTATAGGATCATTAGGAACTGTCACAACAACATTTAATACATAGTCCTATGAATGCTTGTATTATAAAATACATCGGTCTGATATCTTTAGTCTTTTTTAAATGGATTGGAGAATAAAGGATAAATGCATTCCCCAAAGGCATTAGTCTAATATTTGGTTTTGAACCCTGGATTTCTTGGTTCAAGGACTACACATTAACCACTGAGCCTATAGTGTATCTGATGAGAAAACCAACGCACTTGAACGGGGAATAGCATACATTGCATGCTTTTTTTATCAAACTTGAGGGTTCATTAGATGAAGATATGAGGATGATGATAATGAAGATCTTATTATGGCCACTTTTCAGTGGCTATTAGACCAAAAACTGATGATAAATCCATCAGGAAATTAGCTGATATTGTACTATGCAGTTGTTGGTGTCAATGTTGAGTTCTAAAGGCTTGTTCAGATATGCCGCAGTAAAACGTCACATTTTTTAAAACGTGCAAGTGAATGGCAACTGCCCGCAACAAAGGCCTTGGGCGTATTCACTGAGCTCTGTGTTATAGGATACAGTAATGTGAAGCGTAGTACTCTTTATGTCTTTAAAGATACTATGTCCCTTTTGCAGCCAACATCAAATTCTGTAGAACTTTGCAGGAATTATGAATATGTCATGTATGTCCTATCTGTGAAATTTAAACGTTAGCAGTGTCCTAATATTCAAATTATGCAAGGAAACCCGTTTACTTGCTAGACTTCACTGTCAGACACTATTGAGTGACTGACTGGCTTTTTCATCTTTGGTAATAACATACATAAAATGAGCTGTAAAGGGTACATGAGCATTTGTCTACATCAATAACCCACTTCTTGTAATGGCCAAAATTAAACTGATTGAATCTTTGCGCAGCATAAAACGTACGACCATTCGGTACAATGGTCTGAAAATCAGACTATTACTTACTGGCTCTATAGCTCCTAAGTCGATTCGACAACTAATAATCGTTATTTTCCCACTTAAAGACATTTTCAAGCCCCCCTTTTTTAAGGTAAGTTCTAAATTAGTTTTTTCTTTTAAATGCCGTTGGAATTTCGCCTTTTCATTTTTTGGGCCTGCAAATGGGACATAGTACCTTTAACAAACAAAAAACACACCGCAGTTTGTCGTGTCATATCTGAATGAGGCCTTAAGATAATCTTGTTCAGATCCCTTGAGTGATGATCCTTTCTTGTTTGTATCACAGACCCTGCTCAATGGGCAACTCTTCCTGATCAAGCATCTACTCATTCTCAGAGAGCAGATCGCACCATTCCAGGTGGAATTCTCCATCAAAGAGACTGGATTAGATTTCAGTACAATGAAAGGTAAGACAGTGCCATGTATACATGTATGGTGAAACGTCTCTATTTTGAATAGCACATATATCACAACGATTAAGGCTGTGCATAACCGTGTAATGAGGTACTCGAGTACACTCCCAGCCTTGCCCGCAGAAACTCGAATACTCGGACGCCATGTTTTTTTTTTGAATTTTTTTGAATTTTATTGAATTTTTTTGAATTTTTTGAATTTTGAATTTTTTTTTTTTTTTTGCCAACACCATACTACGAACAGTACGAAGGTTCGTCTCTGAAAACCCCCGCGATTTTACTTCAAGTTGCTGTTGAAAGCGCCTATTTGTGCTTTTGAATTTTTGACAAATAATTTAAACTATGTTATTTTTAAAACTAAAGATGACAGACAAATATTCCTCCGAGTCCAAACAGAAATCCGGAGATTTGGTCCCAGTTTCTGAGTGGTGAGTTGACAGTGACACCCTGTGTATGATTGAGCTGGGAAACATTTTTACCCACAGGACCATGCCAGTGCTCTTCTGGCACGGGTGACCGTCGGCCTGGACAGTGCCAGGTGAACGGGGAAAAAAAAAAAAAAATGGCGGCCGAGTATTCGAGTACGAGAAATCGTACTCGAGTAGCTGTCAACAGTGCGAGTATTCGAGTATTCGACTACTCGTCGCAGCCTTAACAACGATGCCTCTACATGTATGTCTTTATCATGAATACTTGAGCACCCTCACATTAAAGAGACCAATTATCAACAAAAGAAATATTTTGCTCTGTATGTGTGGGGCTCCATGCCTGTATACCATATTCAACAGATCTGCTTCAAAAAACTACTCCTGTATGTAAGTGACGTGTGAATAGCATTGTCAAGCCCCTGTATTTTATCCTATTTGAAAACAAATGGATCCAAACTCTGGGCTGCCACAATGTATTAGGTATAGCGTTTATGTACACTGTACATGTATCACAAGTGGACTGTGGAAGTTCCCTTTTTGTTTCATTGGTCGACCAAAAGAAGCCATCAAGAGTGAAATGTGTGACAATTTATTCAATACCTGCAATTTTATTTTTATTTTGACATCTAATACTTTATTTTTTCAGTTGCTGCATATGGTCTGTTCAAGAAACCGAGAGGGCTGTTTGTCCTTAGTAGCAACAATTCCTTCCTGGAGTTCCTCTTTGAGGTAAGTCTTGAGAAGCCCTAAACCAATGACAAGATTCACCCAAGTTGTGTATATGGTCTGTTCACAGTATGAAGAGTGGTAACTCATTTACACCGAGTTCATTTCCTTCTTGCCATCAACATACATACATACATGTAATGATTAGTAAAGCTGCAAATTCTACTTGTTATTTGATAAGTTATTGTTTTGATACAAACTTCCTCAGATCAATGGTTGATAGGGATGACAAGCATTATAGATAAAATAAGTCATCTTTATTTCAGTGGAAGAAAATCAAAGAAGTTACATGAAAAATACCTTGGTCCTCTGCCAGAAGAAGAGAAATATTTCCTCCTCAACTGGCAAGAGGCAGGGTCAAAAATATATTAACAAATACAAAACAGGAAACAAAAACATAATCAAAACAAAAAA
>CP137686.1:9109274-9126774 GCA_037976565.1 Mesocentrotus franciscanus
TGTCCTGCATCAGAAAAGACATTGCTGCAAATCTTGCCATCAACGATGGGATTTATAAACAGAACAGCTCTCATCTAGATCAAAAGGCAACTATTTTGTGATGATTATTTGCTTTTCAAAGTGCACATTTAGCAGTCTGTTAAAATTATTATGGGTAAAAATATAATAATATTGACAGATAACTTGTTACCATGATGAGAACTTTATGAACCCTGCTCCTATGATACTGCTCTTGTGTTTCCAATTTGAGGATTGGCTACTCTCCCTAGCTTGGATTACACCTTCACCCACTTCTCGAGAGGTGAAATAATAATTCTTCATAACAATGTCTGTTAGCACCAATGCATCAGTCGCACCTGTAGTAGAGGCTTGTATCTCAGATCTAGAAGCCACCGTGATCGCAGGCATTGTCTCGTTGCTAATGGCGATCATCTTCATCGGCAACATCACCGTCATCGTGGTCATCTTGCGGACCCAAGCCAAGCAGCACTCCGGCTACATCTACACATTAAGCCTAGCTGTAGCCGACATCTTTGTAGGATTCATGTGCCTCGTTCATATTGGAATCTACTTTGCGGACGTCACATCGACAACATGGTGTCTTTGGGAAGTCGTCATGTTCATTTCATCCTGTAACGCTAGTGTGTCAAGTATCGTCTGTATCGCATTTGATCGTTACCTCGCTATCACCAAACCTATCCTATATAATACCCGAATTCGGGACCATACTGGTTATGCAAAGACCGCTGTGGTAATTGTGTGGATTTTGTCGATAGTTTACGGCTCCTTGCCACTTCTTGGTTGGCGGATGTTTAATTTTCTTCCTTGCAGACATTGTTGGTTTGCAAATATCCTCCCACCAAGCTTCGTCATCACACTCTTTGTAACGCAATTCATCATCCCTATCGTCATCCTTATCTTCTTCTATGGGAGCATGCTTCATGTCTCGCTGCGCCAGGCAAATCAGATCGCTGACCTCGCTGGTAGCTTCCACGCGTCCTCTCGCTGGGAGCCGCGGAAACGAGCCGTGATCACGCTCTCTCTCATCATGGGTTGCTTCTTTGTGACGTGGGGACCATTCTTTGCAACTCTCTTCACTCACATCATCACCAAGAACGACACATTCAAGATCGTTATTCATTCCTACCTCTACATTCTTGCAATAAGCAACTCTTGTCTCAACCCTCTTGTCTACGCATACTGGAACAGAGAGTTCCGCAATATCTTCAGGAAATGGTTTGTCCAAGAAGGAAGGAAGATACGGCATTCTTTGACGAGTAGGAGGAAAACGATTACATTTATATCAGGGAATTATGGCAGTCCATCGCAAACAACATCTACACAGTAATCAGTGCATTTTGGAAGCTGATGTTTATTCTAAATATTGTTCCCACTTTGGTGAGTGCAGTGATCAAATGGTTAGTAGATATATGTTTTCAGAAGAAATAGGCTTTATGTAACATTATAGAGAATCACAGACTTTTGTTTCAAACAGAATTAATTGATGTGTCACATGGTTTAATAGGAGCATATGAATTGTGTCATTCCTAGCTGTCAGTGACTTTTTGAGTGCCTTGCAGATTGTATTTTTCCTCTCCATGTTTCATACAGATATGTACACTGTATACCTTTACACTCTAATGGCATAACCATTCTGCTTCCTCACATTGTTACTTTCAGATGGCCTTTAATTTTGATTCATGAACCATTCTTGAGTTCCTGTACTTAATTGGCAAAGAAACTTCAAATCTCATCTTTAAAATGAGAACAAAATCATGCAAAATGAATGATTCTAAGGATCAAAATCAAAGATCAGAACAACCCCATGCATCACTCAGTATGTATGCATGCACCAATCGTTTAGGAATCAGTACTGAATAAATAGACACGGATTAGCGGGCGCTGCGGATTTACTGATGTATGGATTTGAGGATTTGAATGATCATAGCTTCACTTGATCACATGTGTGTGTGCCCTTGTCTGTAGTTATCAAACCGATGACACTCATTAAAAATATACATTCACTTAGAGGACCACACACAAAATGATATCCTCTGTTTGAGAATCCTGTAAATTGTTTAAAATTTGATTCTTTCATATAGGTGTATTTGATATAAAGATGCTCCGTTGCATGGAAAAAGTAGATTCTCTGTAATGCAGTAAATTATAAAAAATATACCCTACTCCTTATGTGATATTTCTACAAAATGGTGTGTCCTCGAACATGTAATAACATACTGATGTGTATTATGAGTCCTTAGTTAACACCACAATGGGTGTGTGAGTTTGGGTGGGCGCATGTGTGTTCACAGTGTGTGTGTCTGTGGAGTGAGGGAGGCTTGTAATTGCATTTTTACAGATGTATATACAGGTGTATATCAATCAGATCTGATTATTTTTGCTTTGACACGCTGTAATTTCACAATCTAAAAACAGCAACTGGCGATCAATCCCTGGGTTGTTTTACTTGTAGACCAGAGAATCAACCACTCGCAATTCTCACTTCTGTAATGATGATGATAATAATAATCTGTGTGTCTAACATAGCCCCTTACCAGTTACACTGTAACTGACCAAAGTGCTAACAGAATATTTTGCCAGTGACTGGATTGTGTTATGGTTCTTCACATTACAGTGCACATTCTCCTCTCCCCGGGGAGCATTTTAGTCTGTTGCTTGTTTACAAATGCACATGTGCTGATCCAACCACAATGTCAGGTACCCATTAGCACACCTGCTGGGGGGTGTATCCGAACTTAACTCTAAGTTGGACTTAAACATTATGGAGTGCCATTTGTAGCCTAAAAATAAAATATACCCAAAAGAAAAAATACAAGTGTTTTAGACTTTTCATAAATTCCACATCAAGAACATGAAATCTTCTTTATAATAGAAAATATGAATGATTTAAATTAACATCTTATGCCTTTTAAAATAACTTTTACAAAATATTTTCAAAGATGCTAACGGCTTTACATAATTGTTAAGTCCAACTTACAGATAAGTTCAACTTAGGATCTTTGTGAAACACCCCCCAGGGTGGGGAGGAGCAATGTAGAACAGAATGCCTTTCTCAGGGACATAATGTAGTCATGTTCTTAATGATTTATATCTTAATACAGGTGAATCTGTTTCTAGCTGCATCTCCCTGAGCCATGAGACGGATCAAGACCATCGTACCGATTTCCCATCTCGATGCTAGCCTCCTGCTGGTCCTCACGAGACAGATCTTCAGTTTTCTCAAACTAGTAAAGCTCCTCATCCTGGACAATCAACTGATGATTGTTAAAACCCATTTCCTGCTGTAACCGACTGGCTCCTGCATTAAGTCTATGGGAATTATAGAAGTCAGCAGTCGACCAGTTAAGATTCATGTTCATGTTTATCCATTGGTTATTAGTGTTAATGATTTTAAGTTTTGTAATCGCAGTGAAATATTTCTCACAATATTAAAATTTAGCTGTAGTTTCTTGGGTTAACTGTGTATTTATTTCAAATAATGATTCAATAATAACATTCAGTGTGATATGTATGAGTAGACCACTCACTGTGATATGAGAAAGCTGAAATAGGCCAGGACCTCAAAGTAATTAGGATTAAACAAAAAAATTCTGGCTCATTGACAAAACAGTGCATTTCCTTATTATGTGGGGTACATGTATGAGGGGAAAAGTGGGGGGGGGGGGTCCTATTTAATGGTATATTGGTTAATGTATCAAGAGATGTTGTCATTGCAATATCCCCTTCCTATTTTGATTGATTTGTGTTGTAAAATGTGCATTATTTTTGTTGTGTGTCACAAAAGCACATGTGGTCTGTTGAGAGCTAGCCAGAAGGGTGTTAACTCAGTGTTAAAGTGTATGGCCCGAATTCAAAACAAGGTTTATATTTTACACATGGTTTAAACCCTCATTTACATAACCCATGGTTTAAAATTAGGGCGAAATAGGCATACCTTGCCTTGCACGCTTATTTTGGGCTAATTTCAAACCATGGGTTATGTAAATGAAGATTTAAACCATGGGTTAAATTTAAATCTCCTTTGTGAATTTGGGCCTATGAGTTAATGCCCTTCTGGCTCCAATCAGACGATATCTAATTATGATTCACATCCGTCATATCCTAATATGTTATGTTTTCATTGAATCACGTTGAAAACACCCCTTTGCACTTAAAAGCAGTTTGATACATTCACTGCTTCTAACAACTAATGTTGTTAACTGTTGAATGGAAGCATTGCAAGGTCTCGTTCATGTCCTTTCTTCTTATACACAGATATCATCTTGAGTAGGCCTGAAGGTATTACTTTGAGCTTAGATATGACCAAACTCCTCATCCCTGCACAATTATTCTGCTTGTTGATGAAATATATGTATTTTCTTGATTTTATGGAAGATTGGTACATTTTAAAGTGTACCAATCACCTGAAAAACTAATTTCTGTACAGATAGAATGTTTAAAATCAACCTCAATTTTTTGGGGGGCAGTTAAGGAATAAAATTACTCAAGGTTGTTTCATGCTTACTGAGAGAATAATTAAACTCCTACCATATATCTTTTTTTTTAGTCAGAGTAATATCTTAAACATATACAGTATAGTGATATGGAAGCCTACATATGTGTACGATGCTATACAAAATAGAGATTAGTGTTACATGTACCGGTACATGTACGTTGGATTTCCAGGTAGACAAATGTATAATGTGAAGTATTCAAAACCATTCCAGGGGGGTGTTTCATGAAGCTGTTTGTAAAATTACGCATGACTTTACAAACTACTTGAATATGAAGCCAGATAGGATGCCCAAAGTTTTTCATGATGTTTTAACAAAGTGTGACTATATTTCCAATAACCTCAATTAAATTATGGTAAAAAATATACTTTGCATTAAAAATGTTTGTTATAATAAGAATGTTAATCTACATATGCACAGTTCAACTTTAGGTGATGCAGTTAAAAATGATTGAGCATCCCATTTGGCTTTTCATATTTAAGTCATTCGTAAAGTCATGCGTAACTTTACGAACAGCTTTATGAAACACCCCTAGGACTTCTTAGAATGAGTACTAATATCTGGCTGGTGAGACTGAAAAAAGAAAAGAAAAAAAGAGATGATTGGTACTACAAAATCAAAGAATATCAATGAATACATTCATCAGAGTGAATCACGGCAAGAATAGAGAGACAGCTGAAATCAGACAATATAATTGGAAGCTAAAGGAATAGAGCTCGCAAAAAATAATGGGCTGTGATTGGCTGCTGGAAAGTAGACGTAATTCTAGCCGTTTAATGAAAATGGAAAGTAGCAAAATAAATGATATTTATTTAAAAAAATTATATATTGTATGGTATCAGTTCAGGATTTATTAGCAAAAGACCAGAGTAGAAGTTGATTATATGCAACTTTGATTGACTTTATTTCAATTATTAGAACAGTTTTGTTGTTAGATAAATCTCTTGGAGGAGTAAGCATAATCATGAGTGTACATGGGAATGATTGTTGATCTGGGTTGCAATGCCACTTCAATTTTCAGTGAATTTCATATTTTACTCACTACTTTGTAACATGCATTGATGTGATTACATGTACATGTACATTTTCATAAAATCTAATCAAATACACAGGAATGCCCATATTCTACTGAAAATATACCAGCCTGACACTGGGTTTAGACTTTTATCCAAAATTGGGTATAAATTAAATAAAGGAAGTTAGTCTAAGTTCTGAGTTTTCCTTTTTTTATAGGTGATTTGTTAGACCCAGGGTTAGGTTTAATTAAAAGAGTAGAATACAGACCTACATCTACATGTGCAGTATACAGTAAGTGTTTAAGAATACATACAAATATTAAAAGTGATATTTGCCAACCTCGCATGGAAGCTTGCAAAATTCAAACCCTTGGATGATTATAATATTGTTTGTAAATCTGAGATTGTTACTTACCCTACATATGTAGACAAAAATACCCATGACATTTTGCTTAAAAGCTTAGAGACAATGTCATGCAAAGGGATATGAATATACATGTATATAAATTAGAAAGGAGAAATGTGTCTTTTGTTTCAAGGAATAGACAGACTGTGTGTATCTATGACCCCGTTCTCACTCACTTTGAAAGTGGTCTTAGTTAGACCGCTCCAGAGGAACGGGTCTTGAGGAACGGTTTGCGAGGGTTCACACTCCGAGCAGTTTTTTATGGCTCAAACCGCTCCACGAGTCAACGTGGTCTTGTTGCTATGGCAGCTCAGGTCAGCGGGTAAATTTTTCGCGCCCGAATACTAAGCGTATGTACCGTACTACATGTTTCGCGGAACGTCACTAGCTCACTTCCGTTCAAAGTACGCTTCCGTTCACACTCACACGTTAGAGCGCTCCAAACCGCTCTTAATAAGACCCGTTCCTCAAGACTACCTCCCGAGGTGGTCTTCTGGGGTGGTCTTCTGTAGCGGTCCAGAAGTCCACTTCCTGGACCACTTTGACCGTTCTCACTCACCTAAGAACCGCTCCTGAGGAACGGGTCTTAGTTAGACCGCTCCAACGAAGTGAATGAGAACAGGGTCTATTTCAAAACACCCTGTATACCAGACATTAATGTTCTCAAATAGTTATCCTATAAACTAATTTTTATTTGGTTCATGATAAAACTAGACAAAGAAGAGTTTAAATCGGGGGAAACTACTGGCTATCGTGTACCTGAGATTTGTTTATATATATTTTGTTCATCTCTAATTCAGGCTAAAAAGAGAATTCATTTTCTTCACATACATGTATGATATGATCTTTCTTGTTATAAAGTGTATGAAGGTGAATGTTTATCAGATATATTGTAGATTGTTTATCTTGCTGCGATTTGAATGAACCATGGCGTGTCAAACACAATTTTTATTTTATACATCGACTTACATACATGTAGACTGGAAGCAGGCAATAAACATTTGTAATAATTGACAATTCCATTATTGCTACTTTGTAAATAAATCTGGAATATATTGATATCAGTTGAATAAGATAGATTACATGTTCATGTATTGTATTCCTGGGAACTAGTCAAAGAAATAAATAAAGATGAAATATAAACCAAGCTCAGTTTCAAGTAAAATTTATTCTCAATATATTTTGGAAGTGTATGAGCACATCATTTGTATTTCTTTACAAAATTTCTATTTACATGCTGTGTACATTCTTATTCACACAATTACATCATAGAAAAGTTTATTACATGTGCTAACATATATGAAGAAGAATTGTGTACATATCTACATTGGAAAGAATATGGGGCTTTGTGTACCTGATGCAAATTCATATTAAAAAACACTTTCTCAACCTATTGGCAACAATAATGACTCAAGTTTACATGTAGGCACTATCTTTAGGCACAGCACATAGCAAGATGTGACTAAACACTTACAATCCTGTTTTTAAAAATAGATTAATACCACAATGATTAAATTTGTAATCATTACAAACATAAAATATCAACCAGATGTATTTCTAGTCTTACATCCAAGGTACATGAAATAAGTTGAGTGAAACTAAATTGTAATTCATTAGATACAGAAAATTTGTTTGAAGAAAGAGCAGGTTAAAATAATTTTAAACCTAAATCTATGGCAGGGTTTTTGCCCTTCTCAAGTACTATGTTAGAAAACAAATGATAATTACATGTAAGAATGTATTAATAGACCACACTTTGGTTTAAGGCAAGCATTTACTGATTCAACCAGAAAGAGTGCAGATTATATTTATCTTTAATTGCCAACTAAGAAGTTACAATTTTTTAATGTAACAATCTATTCCACATAGTACTACACTTATTACAGCTCTGTCTGTTGTATCCATTGCTTTTCTTTAAGATCAAGGCATTTTCCTAATTTAACCCGTTGGCTATGATTTAATTTCCATTGACGTTTATCATCTAGCCTCCAGCCAGAGTAATATTGGTCGTATAGTGCACATATCCACTACGCAAGCTGCTTATTAAAGACGCTCAAATATCACCCTGGATCTGCTAGGTTACCGTTTTCCATTCTCACAGCATTCAAAGAATTTGCTCCTACCAGGTACCTATTTAACACCTGGGTGGAGAGAGGCAAATGTAGATTAATGTTTGGTCAAAGGACATAGTACCAGACTTGAACTGCAGGACTTGAACCCCAGACCTGTGACATATCCATGAGACACCTGTATATGATAATGGCAACTGTACATGTGCGAGTAACGGTAATGGTGCTGGTCATGATGACGGCAGTAGAAGCAATCTTCCATCATTCTACTACTGACCAATGCTGGTGACAGTTTGCCACAAGGTGACAACACTTTAGAATGTTACTTTCTAATATACAATAGAATATATCCTTGAGAAAATACTTCCGTACTACTAAAAACATTCTTAAGCTACTCTGCACTAACCAATACATTTGGTATGGTCTGAAAGACAATGTTATTGGAAGAAATGGAAGCGAGACATGGAAAGAGCATGCTAAGCAAAGAAGGAATAAGTTTAAAACTACATGGAAAGATTTTGCTGAGCACACACATATCATACCGGATGGAATCAAACTGTCTGAGAACACACACTTGCATGCATATGGAATACTAAAACATACCTGCCAACCTTCCACACACACAACAAAAAAATCTGAATGCTTTTATGTAGAAGTTTCCAGAGAAAGAAAGGAATCTAGGATTCCGTCATATTATTAGTTTGGAAGCCCCCAAAATAGGTATGGTTGGCAGGTAAGCCAAATTAGCATTATGACATCCTGTTTCTATGGGACGAAAGAAACCTAATCAATATTATTTGATGGAACAGTACTTTTTACAATGTTTTACAATCCGTTGCATAATCATGAGAGCTATCCGTACATTTGACACATGTATTTTAAATTAATCTACACATGTACATGCACCTATTTACCCCTTTTTATTCAGCACTGACAACAATTTGCTATTTCTTGACTTATTATACCTCTGATTTTTGTTTAATTAATTAGTCTACATGTAGGTATACTCATGTATCTGTATTGATTATAGAAACAATTGTAAATGTCATGTCATTAAACTGATTAATCATATATCTACAAGTACCTGGATGGATGATGTATTTTATCATTTTCATCATTTCATGGGAAGATAACCACTTGTATATATATCCTTGAAGACTAACTGTACTGTTCACTAACACAATATTTCCTCTTAGAAAATGGAAGATTAAAAAAGATACAATACATGTATGTACATATTGCACACATTTATACACAAATCATAATTGGTAGACACATTGCATGAATGACAACTTATCTACCTCAGGCTAAAGACATAACTCACATACAATTTGAATATGGTAAAGAAGAATATATATATTTTAGTTAGCATTATTCATATACAGCTGTAGCTTAAAATCTCTCTAAAGTTGCATAATACAAACAAAACAAAACTGCACTCATAGCCCAATATACATGTACCGGTATCTAAACCATACAGTTTAACATATATGCAAGTATGAGGAACCTAAAAAACGGAATGCTTCATAATCATTTACATGAAGCATACCAAACAATGGGTAAAGAGTTAAAGTGAACCAATCACTAAAACATGTTTTGCTCTTGATGTAAGCTAGGAGTTCCATGATGCTATACTGCAGTCAAACTATGAGCTTCAAATATTTCTTGTATAATGAGATACTGCGGGTGAAAAACACTCCCAATGAACTGTGAAAGGTCTTGATATGTAGACTACTTAACGCACATGAATAGGGGGCAGGAGGAACCCAAGTCAGGCCCTATGTGCAGGGTTTTCTTCCTACACCATAACCATGTTATATACCTACATGTATAGAATGTCAGGTAAAGTTTTTTGAGGTTGATTTTATACATTCTACATTTACCTATATACACAAATTATTTTCTCAGGTGATTTGTACACTTTAAGAGGCACAGCATTTGTGTTCAACAAATACACAAGGGGTGTGAAAATTTCAACATCTTTACTTGATGGTTAATTGTCAAAGTTTAATTTTGTCTGCCGTCAGCCGTCACTGATTTCTTTCTCTATAATGTATCGCATTGGTATCAATTAAACTGTGTTCCAGATACCGGTACACTAATACCACTCAAGCATCTCTTAACTCTACAATGTATGAAAGATAATGATTTTTATAGACATGCTTTTTAACAATATGAAATGCTCAGGCCCAATTTTTGTGTTACTTCATTGTATTGCTCTTTTTAATAAGATAAAGTTGTGGAGCTAATATCTACAGTGTAGTTCTGTAGCTCATATACAGCTTCAGTTGGTTCTAGACCTGTTTGGTGACTTCAATGTTCCAACATGGATTCTCTATGAGATTGTTTCCACGAAGATGAAAACTAGATGTGCTCTGAATATCCCTTCTGGAGTAGATCGTCTAAAGATAGATCATCAATATGGAGACTTAATCTTGTAAATTGGAGATCTCACAAGGCTATTGATTGTTTTTTCCATGCTACATTATTAGACTGCGGAGAATACGACTAAAAGGTAATCTGTTTGAGTTCTACTTGACGGTGACAACGCCACCAGCTTTCTTGTTGACCCTCCTCTCGACGACCTTCTGTTTGAGTCTTTCGTTCTTGCGGACAGCGTTCTGAATCTGGATGGGAGGTCGTAGATTCTCAAGCTTGGGTGATCTTGAGAAGGTTTTCTGGTTGAAGATCTGGTCCAGAACCATCCTAAAATAGAATATCAGAAAAGGGTATTAGTATACAAATGATGCATGCGCATGCATGAGTTCATTATACGATCTATCCGCACTCGAGTTGAGGCTGTGTGTATCTATTGCACGAAGCCGTTGGGCTGAGTGCGATAGATACACACAGCATCAACGAGGGCGGATAGATCGTATAATGAACGAATGAAAACATGCATCATTTGTTTTATACAACGAAACTCCTAGATCCTTGTTATTTGATGTAAAAATAATTAATTCAAGATTGTTTCGTGACAGTTTATGGCTGACAAATATATCTCAAGTTTTAATAAGTCTCAATTTAGTGCGCACACATAAGTATAGATATAGCAAGCGCACCTCTATCTATACCCATTTACGCATAGTGCTGCGCAAGAATAGGCCCATGTGTACACGCAGTATTAAGCGCTTTAACCTCTACGCACTACTGCGCGGCACTGAAAATCGTTGGATAGTACTGGAAAATATTGCACGCTTTTTCATGAAAAAGCGTGCAATAGGCTCAGTAAATGAATCACACGTGACCGCGCATGACCAATCATTTGATTAGGATCTAGGAGTGAGTTGTATAAATAATAATGATATTATTCCGCTCTAAGTATAGTGCATATCACATTGTGATACAGTGAAATCTGCTTTAGGGAACACCTGTATAGGAAGACCACCTGTTTATAAAGACCACATATTTTGTTCCCTTGCAAAAGGTATCTCATTGACACAGGTACTAAAGGAACCTGTACATAAAATAAAGACCACCTGCCTATATAGAGACTACTGTTCTCGTATCCCTTGAGTGGTCTGTACATATACAGGTTTCACTGTATAACATCTCTATAGAGTGCTTCTAAAGGACTTTGGATATTATTATCCCAGCTTAGGCTCTAGCTCCAGCTCAGCGCATTCAAGGAATAAATCCTACCAGCTAGGCATTCACTTACTACACCTGGGTCAAGTGTGGTAAATTTATGTATTGCTAAAGGATATTTGTGCTGTGGCAGGGAATTGAACCACAAACCTTGTGATCTACAGTCCTGTGACTTATCCATCAAACCACAATTACACCTCTATGGGATAGATACAAATCAGATCAGACTGGGTGTCTGTGCCTGTAGTGGCAAATCCTGTCCAAGGTGTGTTTGGACAAATAATAATGACTAAGCATATCTTCCTCAAACACACACATGTACCTGTATTGTCAAATTCATTCCCATGCATGGATAGATTCTTTGCCCATAGCACTCCAACAATGAGGAATAGCATCACAAGTTAAAATGAACTCCTGAAAACTTGATTACAACATGCTCTTATTAGTGGCTAAATGCACCCTCTAAACTGCCTATCACCCAAACATAATCCTACACACTGTAACACTGGTTATAGAATCACTCTAAGGAACAAAGACATAGATCAATCGGACAAGTTAAGCCACTAGGTAATCATCTGACAGGAGATCACTGAGCTTGATTCAGTTGAAACCAGATTAGACTGGCTCAAACTGGATCAGACCGGTACTCACTGGACATACGTCTTGACCTCCGAGATGTAGAGCATGTCTCTGTCTATAGCTTTGAGAGGAACTTGATCTGGACCAACAAGCTGAATATAGAAAAATAAGATTTGAAAATAAGATTTGATTTATCAATAAAGGATTTTGAAATGAAAGAATATATAATAATCCCATTGTTTTCATTCTCAAACATGACTCTCATATCTCACATCAAACCTTAAGCTACAAGCTTAAACAACCAAATCAGACTGACAGCTCATGAGACCAACAATGTAATTCTTGCGGGCCTCTTCACAACTTTATTGAGGGTTCACTAGACCAACGTCCCATGAAACCGACATAATTCCATCTTCCCTTTTTCTATGCATTGTCAGTCTCTACAGCTGTCCGTATTGTGGGTTGTCGGACCTTTTTAAAAAATATATCTTCTTTCTATATTTTCCAGTGTATTTGCTTGTTCTGTTGGTCAGATGGTCTGTCTGTTTATTGGGATGGGGCCTTCAAGGAGACTCCTAGATACCATAACATAAAAGATGAAATACCTTAAGTTTAGCTCCAGCGTTGAATCGACATGACTGAAGATCACAATTAAAGTTGATAAAGATTTGTTCTTGCATCATACATCTTATACTGATCTGTTGATTGAGTGAGAAGCAGAGAGGTTGGAATGGTGGCGTCTTGGAGAGTGTGTCTTCATCCTTCCATGACCAACGTTTCTTGATAGAACCTTTTTGATCGGTAAACACACCACCAAACTGATTGACGTTCAATCTGAGATGAGAAAAAGCAGGAATAGAGTATTGATCATTTCATTAAAAAAGTATGACTATGTAAGAGGAAAGTAATGGACATCTTCCTCATCAATCTAAAGAGACTACCCCTCCCCCACTCTCTCTCAGTGCCACATCGATAGACTCTGGCGATCAGATTGCTCCATGACTCTTGTTATACTATCTTGTATTTCATTTGAAATCAGATCGAGTGTTGACCCATTCTACAGGCAAGCAATATATCACGTTCATTCAACTTTGATCAGAGAGCTGCATTTATCAAGCCATTATACGTACAACCTTCCAATCTCTCAAGAATTTTAAATGTTTGTGGTCCCTGGATTTTCATATGATTCACAAGTGACCGAAAATATTACAAGACCTGGAATATCACTGAATAGATCACAACAGCAAAGTTTGGCACGTAATGACTATTATAATCACAATAACCCGATACTGCAGCAGCAACGATTGCAAATGCAGATTCTTTTTTAAAATGTACATATGACTGAACATAAGTGAATGTTTTGTATATCATCATCAAATTACAACCACAAAAAAAAATGGTTAACAGAAATGAAAATAGTCCTATTCACCTGACATTGCCATTGCCATGGTAGCAGGTTCCATTACCATTGGGCTCAAAGACAGCGAGGAACTTTGCTTCACCAGGTTTACCATCAGCTTGAACATAGTAACTAAACTGATTCTTCTTTACCAGAGTGATGAGGATGGCTAGAGCACCCGATGGGTAACTGAGATTGGTAGGGTTAAGGGTCAAAATACATGTACATATCAATAGTTATCTACTTCATAAAACACAGTGGATGCCAATTGGAGGAGGCCAATGGGGGGAAAGGGGGGCAATGGGAGGGGGCCAATGGGAGGGGGAATTTCTTCTCATTCTACTCCTTTGGCTTGTTCATACGTGATACAGGAGACCGCGGCGATTTACTGTGGGGTTGGGTTTTTATAACGTGTAAATAATGGCAAGCGGGGATTTTAACAAGTACAGTAGCTGCACAAAACTAAGGTCCTGTACGTACTCATTATCTGAGTGTTTATAAGATACAAACATGTTATGCGTATTATGCTACATCATTGATGCAGTGTCGCAATTACAGAGGGGAGGGGGGGGGGGTGGCTTTTCTCCCATTTATATTCTATTCATATTCATATTTTAAAAAGCACATGCAGATTACATTCCTCTTTCTAACTTCAAAAATCTCAAGGGAGGTCAAGTTATATGTATCTTGTCCATTACCACAGAAACAAGTGAAACCTTTGATACTATATGGACTGGAATGGCAGGGTGGGGGAGGGGTAAAAACAAACCTGTCCAAGAAAGGGAAGCCATATATAGTGCACCACATGTGTAGTATTAAAAACATAAATTATGTTTAGAATCTCTCTATACAGTAATCAACAATGCAAAATCAATCAAAAGGATACAACACTGCTCCAGTGCCATCTTCAAACATGACCATGAACAGCTCTCCACTTCGGTAATGCCTCCTTACAATCGGTGTCTCCTTACGACCCTTCTTCTGTAAGGTGAGCAAGAATAAAGACATTTGTAGTCTTTGCTTATTATGTTTCTATCTTAGTCTTAGCTCCTAGTCTTACAATGTAGCTACATGATGGACAAAGACCATAGTACATATTTCTTTCTAAGGAGCTCTAAATATACTTTAAAAAACAGGGTCTGAAACTCTCATATGAAGAATTTTGCTGTCTGTACAAAATTGGAAGAGTTTTGAAAGAAATGTCCTTTACATACAAAGACACATATACATGTAATTAGTGTTTAGAGATTTGAGATGTGTATCTCTGATACATGTTGGACCTCTGTGTAACGTAACATACAGAGATACATTTAGAATAATCTGAATAGTATCATCCTATAAATGTTACTGAATCAATGTATCACTCACTCCTCTCCCAAATCTCTTACAAGACTTAGTTCAACAAATGCATGTAGACATTGATGATTTATAAAATCCACTGATTAGATTAGAAGATCTACAGTAGATAAGTATTTGAGAGTGATCTTCCATACATGACTCATCAATTCATTGCCATTGCCAACTTTACATTGCAAAGGGTTTGGTTAGCAAAAGACTATTAAAAGATTTAATTAGGCAACAAGATATTGATGCTCTATACATTCATGGATTGGCTTGGAAGACATACTCACAAGTTTCTGAGAGGGATCTGAATCAAACATACTCACAATTTAACTGCCATTGCCAACTTTAAATTGCTACTCTTTGGGTAGCAAAAAACAAGCAGTGTTGATTACCTTTGCCTTGAGTATTACAGGTAGATGGGGTGTGGTCGGTTCAGGGACATAGACCGGTTTCCTATCATCGACCTCCTCCGGTGTAGGGGGGCGCTTTGTCCACCCCTCATCTAAACACTTCTGAGATGACAGGGAGTAGTTGATCGTCTTCATCTGACGCGCAACTTTGGTGTTCACGGGAGGAAAATGTATGGACATCACATAAGTTCAATAAACTTTCACAGTATATTAGTTTTCAAAAAGCAATGTCACATATTACTGATCTTGAGAGAAGTTTGTCAACAACACAGCCAGACAAATGAAGGAACAGACCCTTTGAATAAAAATGACAGGATGTTGTCTTTTCTTTCATCATTTTTGTTATAACCTTTGGATCAAAACATCATGTAGCTTCTGGTAATATTGTTTCCATAGATTTGGATGGCTCATGTCAATTGTCCAATATTCTTTCCTTTCTTGAAAAAAAAACATTTCAAAAGATCCAAGAAGACAAATCTTCTTCAAGTCCAGATCTTAGATTGCATGACGATTTTAGGCGGTGTAAGTGAAGGAACTTTTGCAGTACACAGTTTTATCAAAACAGAGGATATTTTGAAACAGCCATGTAGGATAATATTTTTCTTCTTTTGATTGGTGCAAATGAACATGTGCATACAGTAAACACAAACTTGTTACACTCAAAATGTGTTTTTTTTAATGCACACTCATGAAAATGTGGGATAAACCAAACAGGGCACAAATACAAGTATATGCAAGTAAAGATAAATACGACGTGTAAATATACTGCTCATCATTAAATGATAATAAATATCAGTGAATGCTTAAACAATCAGAAGTAGGAGAAAATACAAACAAATACACATAAAGGACATGATTTTGCTAGCCATGAGAGTTACAAAGCAACAAACAAATTACATTATTAGAGAGTGAGAGAGGGGGGGGGGGAGAGACAGAGAGATAGAGATAGAGATAGAGAGAGATAGAGAGAGATAGAGAGAGAGACAGAGAGAGACAGAGAGACAGAGAGAGAGGAGGGGGATTAGGGGGATGAAAAGAGTCATAGTTCATTACATTACAATTACATTAATCTATACATGTATTAAAATAAAGATAGCTATTTCTTTTTTGTAACTTGGTTCCCCTTCCTTCTTAAGAAATCTTTAAAGTATTTTTTACTTCTCAGAGGACTCACTCAAAGCAAATCAAACAAGAAAATTATTCAATAGACCAAATAAACTAGGAAATCCTTTTGAAGACTTATCAAATGAAGGACAAGTACTTTCAGGAGCATGAGACTTACGATATGCTTCCATTCCTTTTAACTGGCAAGGTTCAACAAATGGTGCAACATGACGATCACTCGCAGAAGAGCCACGACGAATACGTAAAGGAGGTAAACCTTCACAATCAGAGTCAGGAAAGATCAGAGTTTTACAACAGAAACAGAGTCTTACAAACTAACAAAGTCTCTCTTCTGTGTATGGTGCTGATTCACTTAGAAATGGATTCAACATTCATCATTATTTACCTAGTTCTTTATTTATTTCTGATATCTAAATGTAAAGAGTGTAGCAGTTTTCACCAATTGTGGTGGTCTTCCATGAGGCCCTGCATTAATTAATAGAAAAATTTTTCCAAGAAAAATAGGATGCAGAAAAGCATTTTGAAATCAGGAATTACAATATGACTCGTATACGGTGGGGTTTTAGATTGGGAGGAACTAAAACTATAAGAGCTTAGAATTCTTTTGGCACCATGAAATGGTTTTAGATTGGGAGAAACTTCTATAAGAGCTTAGAATTCCTTTGGCACCATGAAATGGTTTTAGATTGGGAGAAACTACTATAAGAGCTTAGAATTCTTTTGGCACCATGAAATGGTTTTAGATTGGGAGAAACTACTATAAGAGCTTAGAATTCTTTTGGCACCATGAAATGGTTTTAGATTGGGAGAAACTACTATAAGAGCTTAGAATTCTTTTGGCACCATGAAATGGTTTTAGATTGGGAGAAACTACTATAAGAGCTTAGAATTCTTTTGGCACCATGAAATGGTTTTAGATTGGGAGAAACTACTATAAGAGCTTAGAATTCTTTTGGCACCATGAAATGGTTTTAGATTGGGAGAAACTACTATAAGAGCTTAGAATTCTTTTGGCACCATGAAATGGTTTTAGATTGGGAGAAACTACTA